>DWPT01004181.1:0-13529 GCA_018251895.1 Agathymus mariae mariae
AGTGTCATTTTGATTGAAACGTCACTTCAACTGCACTGCAATCGAACTTATAAAGTTACGTGAATTAGGCCGCAGATCCGATAAATAAGTCGGGGATTACTGAGATGGCACGTAAATATTTTGAATTGGCCTGAATATTCGACTCGGAGATGGGAGTGGTGATTTTACTGCGGCTAATTCTGTAACCTTACAGATCAAGCGAAACTTTCACGGTTGCTTGTTACTTACAATTACGGTTAAATTAACCACAATAACCATTGTGACGATCATACACATAATCGATTGTAGTTTAATTGTAACTATTGTTATGATACTACCAATTTGTGTTTAAAAATGTTAACTTAAATTAACTATAAAACTATATTTTAACAATCTGATTGTACCTAGCTGACTGACTGAACGCAGATCAATGAACGAAATATGAATTCTAAGAATATAGATTTAGTAAAGTAAAGTAATAAAACATATATATGACGATAAGCGATTTATGAGTTTGGCAACTTCTTGTAACACGGGTTCTATCACATTCCAATTTGGGGGTATATTTAAGGGATGTTATGGATATGAAATTTCGGATTTGGATATGGATACGGCCATATGAATAATAATTCACTGGTTTCGGTTAGGGACATGAAACTATATCAGATTATCCGATTGTTTTGTGTAATTTCAGTTACGGATATTAGATGATTTAGTACTTATAAAAAATATAATGTATTTATAAGGTAAGAATGTGTCTTCCTTTTAGGTATTATTTGGTATTATAATCATGTAGTGAAAACCTTAAAAATCAAATAATAATAACTTCTAAAGATAAAAGCGACCGTGAAAACCTGTTATGACGTGTTTCATTTAGACTCTGTCCCTATCCGAAACTTTGTTATTTCGGATATCCGATAGTTTCGGTTACGGAGCTCCATAACATCCCTGATATGTACGACTGATAAAATGATAAACAACCGTTTCGAATGCGGTTATTATTTGTATTTAAGTACATTGTCATGACGTGAACGGGGACAGGTTGTCTGTCGTGAACGCTATTATAATAGTATTGCTATCTATCGTGTCACATACATCTCAATCAATGTGTGTCGCTGCAGTTTTACTAAACATAACGTATTATTTCGGGTAATTTTTCTCATTTGTCACAGGTTACTAGAATTTTATTTAAAAAAAAAGACAAAAACCATTACTTCACTGTTGACATACCCGTGTCAATGTCAAACTACTCGTATATAGACAAAATTTATAGGTCACTGATGTTTTTTAAGTGTGGTCGAAGAACGAATCGGTTTAGTAACTCACCTTCCTTCTTTACTTCGGGTTCAGGTTTCTTCTCGGGGCCGCTCTCCTCGATGCCCATGGACTTCATGCGTTCGTTCTGCTCCTTCGAAGCACCCATGAACGCTCGCGGGTCCGACAAAGCAGCCATGAAGTCTGCGAAATTATGAAGACCATGATAGCTAAAATTGCTTAAATTGCTTAAGTTAAAAAAAAAGGAAATGAGAAGTAATTAAGAAGATTAAAATGGTTTACGTAATTATTAGAATTGAGAAGGAACTGGCTCCAAAGTTGCAGTTCATGCTTTTCGGAGGGACAGCTCGCCGATTAAAATGTACCGAAATTTATAGTCAATAAATACTATTATTATATTATAATTGTTTTTTACTAGTGTTCGTCCGGTGAACGAAATTTATTGTAGCTCAAGAGCCAAACAAAAGATAATCGATTAAGATATACACACGAGAAAAGTGGGTACAAAGTTTTCTCTTCACATATACGTATATACATACGGATATATGATTCTTTTGGGAAAACCTACCCTAATAATAATCTCAATAATAGTAAAATTCCTAAACCTCCAAAATGACCGACCTTCAAATCCATCAGGTACGTAGATCTTGAGCTCGATGTTACAGAACAGCATGGGCAGCGACATGGGGAAGTTGGCTTCAGTTCGTAGCGAGATGTGCCGGTAGCCGGCTTGCAGTCCGTCCAGGGGCAAAATGCGTTGGCCAAGCAGCTTGCCGCTTTCATCGTACACGCCGAAACGGAGTACCGCCAAATCGGGAAGTACCACCTGGGATGCAGGTGAAGGCAATGAGATAAAAAATATAAAAATATGTGAAAATATTTTTATATCTCTTTTTCACTACACCTATTTCACAGTACAGACCAACCCGTACACACATCTGAAGGTCAGTGTCGATTGCCAGCGACATTATTGTATTTTTTCCATCTACTATTATTCTACAGAACTTGAACATTTTTGAATCAATAAAAATAGTCTTAGTGTAGCTTGTCATTGTCCATGCCACCTGCAACACTCCGACTCCTAGCGCGGGGTCGTGAGAACTTGTGGTATATGTTTATCTATTTGCTTATACCTTTAATCGTACCTTACGGAACAGGAATGGCTCTTCATTGTAGACAGGGTTCAGTCCGTTTGCCGGCACCATGCGTGTGCGGAACTCCTTACGAATCGTATCGGACGGTAACCCGTACATGTCTACCTCGACGTATGTTCCCACCTTTTTGTCCGATAAGAACTGGCCGGCTATCACCTGTTGACAACGTCGTTCATTGTAACGCTGGTACTGCTACAGGAACTCTTTATTGTACGGATAAACCAAGAAGATGACATAACAACATACATAGATAAACACTTCACATATAAGTTGGTCCTTTCGTTGAAACATATCTCTTTTATACAAACTTTAAGTCGAAGACGAGAACATGAGAAAAGGGCTGATTGTCTATGAAATAAATATGTAGTTATTGAACAGCAAATAATTTTAATGTTCAGATTGCGAATGCACCTATATGAGTGAAAAGTGTGGGCTTACATTTTTCACTTTTTTTAGTTGTTTATATGTACAAAAAATAAATACTAAATATTTTTATTGTTTATAAGTTGAGTTCAAAATATCGCCAATAGATGGCGTTATTAAATGTTATCCTGAACCACATAATCAATTATATAGAACAAAGATAGATTATAACTGTATGTATATAACAGGGATAGATTATAGGATAGTAATTTATGTTTTACAGTTAGCAGCGACATAAAAAAATAAAAGAAATATATTTAAAGCATTAAAACATTGAAAATATATACGTAGCGACATCTTTTATCGATGACCGAAAGATAAGAGTATGTTCAAAAACATATATCGTGCGGCACATACTTGCACAGCACACTGGGCAGCGATGACACCGTCCACGGGCGCATCAGCAAAGGGATCAAAACTACGGTCAGCTCGTCGCATGAAGTCCGGCTTGAGTAGATAACCACAGTTGCCGTTGTACTCGAACTTGCCCTGATTCAGCTGCATAGGCAAGTCCGACGTCTGGAAGTTGAGCGAGACCATCTGGCAGCCGGCGTTCCAGAACACCTGACGAGTAAATGAGATTAGTTGCCTACTGTACAGGTAGTGTCTAAATGCCAGTATTATGAAAAGCTGATACATAACGTAGATAGTTACACAACATGTAGAATGTTTTAGATCTGTTTTTTAGTCAGTTAGTCGTTAAGAAATTTGAAACAGTTCTTCTTTTTACAGTATTTCTTTACTTACTAGAGTGTTGTTAATTATAAAAAAATATACTTAGTTATTTCAATTTGCAGAAGAGTCCGAAGTGATAAATTAAACATGACAGCTTGCAAATCCATCTATGTATACAAAGTGTTGAGGGTGAAGCACCTTCAATTTTTGAAACTGTCGAAATTCAAATGTGCGACTGTTGATATAGAATGTTTTATAATAGACAATATATTCCTTATTGACTAATTTTACTATACAATATAATACAAATGATTTTTAACTGACTAATCACGACTAAATACGATCATTGACATATATGACAATGTTTATAACATAAATTAAAATCAGTTTGAATATATTTTAACAATCTGCCAATTCACACTGGACAAAGTTGTTGGACTACCATAGTTCATAGATCCGTATATTGTAAGAAGATGAAGATAATGACGTAATGAACTTTGAACCTGTGGCATGTAGTTCGAGGAGTCGGCCCGGGTGCCCTTGGGGTAGATACGGGACATCTGCCGCTTGTTGTAGTTGACGAAGTCGATAGCTTGCTGCTTCAGGTAGTTCATGCCGGTGGTCTCCGCGAACGAGGACATGTTGTGGTGGATGTTCTTCTCTAACATAAACAAAGAATGCCAAACGATAATACATCTACACACGCCTCGATGGCTTGTGTCGATCGTAAACGGTCGACTGACTTACGTCAATTTTGGTGTGCGGGGAGCGTTTTCATGTTGGTTACGACAATTCTAAAAATCACATCAAATAAATTAAAATTTAATGGTTTTTAAATATTTAATAAATTATTTATTTTTAGTAGAAATACTTATAACTTTCCTGATTGGTTATTGACTCGATTAATTGAACTTTTAATTAATTGAATTATTAATGATTAGTTAATGAATACTATGGTTCCTTCCTAAGGCCTAGTAAGAAGGTAATAAAATGGGTGATTGTCAATGGGGGAAATGTCTACAGTATTTTGGAGGGCACGTCATCATTCAGTATCAGTTCTTATCGTTGCAAAGTATTCGTTTAGCCATGTCGCTTTTGTGTTGTTATGATGTTCTACGTTTTTAATTTGATAAACTGTATAGCTTACAATCGAGCTCATGGACCACCTGACGGTAAGCGGTCACCGTCCGTGAACATCCGTGTTAAGAAATCATCGTCGAAGTAGTTTTAAATCTGGAGAATTGAACAAAAAAAAAACTAACTCTCTGCCTCCTCGAAGCTCACGAACTTGATGGGCTGGGCGTAGTTGACCATCGAGGACAGCCACGGGTGTACGTTGGTAGTGGAGCCGGTGTACTGGACCGGCGCGGGCGCTCCGTCTTCAGCCGCCGGCGCTGCTTCACCCGCGGGGGCTTCCTCGGGCTACGCGGATTCAAGTATTATATTATTATTTAAGACATAGATAATGTAACGCACATACGAGATCAACATTCAAAAATTGTAACGTCAAATGGCATTTGTTGGTCTTATGCTAACAATCTCACTTTGTATGCAATGGTTATGATGCTACTGTATAAAAACTGATAAAAATTGAGTGAAAAGCTTATTAACTCTTGACGTGTCGTACTTAAATACAAAACAAAAATATTATTAATACAAAAAATAAATAGTAGTATATGTTGTATTATTTTAGTTGATCCCCGAATCACGTGAAGTTTTTATATAATTTTATGACGTTAGTTGTCACTATTTAGCATTTATTCCAATATATTTTTCTTTGGAATATAAAGTCGAGTCGTTTTGTTTTTACAACAGAAGAATGTAAGCAAACATCTATACGACGCTCTGTTAGCTTTTGTTATTAAAGATTACTTATGATTACAACCAAAATGATGAAAGACGATATAAAAAACGAAGATTACCTAGAGCCATTGACAAAGAGGCCATTCTGTGTGTGTTTGTGTGTTGTACATGATCGACTGAGTTAAGCTATTGAGGACGTGGTCAGTAGTAGGAAAGGTGACCGCCAGTGGCAAAGCGCTTCAGCGCTTCCGAGATTCTGTCGGAACGTTAACCCGTCGATTCTGATCATTATGTCAGATGTTTAAGCATAAGACCTTCTGACATTTGGCTTAACGACTAATCTCTTCACTTATCAGCACTGCAGCAGCAACGTGATATTTGTCCCTAAAGTAGTGACCTACTGATGAGGAGCATCAAGTTGAGTTTCATCCCTTTTCTCCAGGGCCCTCGCCTTCAACCGATGTGAAACGGACTGTAGGCCGGAAATTATGCGTACGATTAAGATATGATGCGTAGGATAACATATGATGCACACGAATAAGAAATAATGCGTATCATTACTAAACTGTACGTACGAACAACATACAATATGTAGGATTGAATAAGATGCGCATGATTAAGATACGATACGTCTTGATACTATTACTTCTCAATTGAGAAAATTATTTGCGAGAAGACTTGTGCACAGCACTAGGCTACTGAAGTTGGCACCAACCTTTGGTTCAGGAGCCGGTTGCTTGACCGCAGACGCGTCTTCCTTGACCTCATCTTCAATAACAAATTGTCCCTGTCGGAACAGTTCCAACTCCTGTTTCTCCACCTCGGGCTTCAGCCGCTTGTTCTTAATCATGATCTTGCGCTTGAGAGCACACGGTGGCGGCAACGGTACCCCGGGCTCCAACTGAAAGGTAGTTTTCTATTTGGGGTATAGCTGTGTTTGCCAAACAATTTTTTTGTTCTTTAGCGAATTCAGCGGATGGTTAGCTGGATTTGGTTGCATCGAATTTGGGTTAATTTGAGTTAGTACACCAGGCATACAAAAGCTAGCTGTGTTAGTGAGGCGTTAATAGAAACTCGTAAAGTTTTCTCATACGTTTGCTTCAGAATTAACAAACGATTTTAATTACGTATGTAAGAAGTTGTCTAAGTGGAAAACGTGTGTGTTGTGTCGATAATTAGGTAAAATATTTATATTAAGGTAACATAGATGCAGAAAATGATAATGCATGATGTATCAGCACCAAACGCGATATATATGTGATATTTTTGTTCTAACTAACTTGTTAAAACTAAAATAAGTCAAAAAATGTAAGGTGCGTGAATTGAAACGTAATGAGTGAGTACAAACGTGGTAGTAGATTGAATGACGGGTTGCAATCACTATTGGCGTGGAAGGAAGAATGAAAAAAGATTGTAATAATTGGGAATCAAAGAAAATAAAGCGTTTTCGTGTTGAAGACAGTGTTTAATTTCAAGATATCACCACCTAAATAACATTGCCATGTAACATAAATATTGTCCATACAACTTACGGGATGCTCGGGCAGAGGTTCTTTCAACAAGAGATCACCTAGGATCTCATCGCAATACTTGGCCAGTTTATACTGCTGGGCCTTGCAGCAGTGGTTCTCGAAGGAAAGAATTACAGGGTAGTCGGAGGTGACGAAGGCGGTGTCCCTGAGCGCGTATATGACGTCCTTGAACAATATGTCGGTGCACATGGCCATCCCGTGAGTGATTATGGGCTCCTCATCTTCGCCTTTACCGTCCCAACAGTCGAGTTCTACGCATCTGGAAATAACAACTACTATAAGTATGTAATTACAACTCGGTGCGTGCAGCACGTGCGTGCGCGTGCTCACGTCCGTCGTGCGGGAGACCTACGTTCAAACCTAACACTGTTTTTTTTTTATATATAATTCATAATAATATGACATTTCCACCCCTGAAGAGTATGACAGTTGAATTTTTCAAACATCAGCTGTCGATACCAAGGACTTGATTGCGGCAAATGTTTTCTTGGACTACTTAGTTCTTAGACATATAACTGTATAACTTATCTTCATTTTATCAACGTCCCGAGGAAATAATAGATTGCTCTGGCAAAAACTTTTATTGTAAAATATAGACAAAATACCTTCCGAATTTCGCCATGAAATACTCCGGTATGTACGACGCGCTTTGCCTAGTCGTAGTAGAACCGCGATGGACTGGAATAACTTGTCCGTGTTGGTATATTTTTTCACTTATATTGTGGATGTCGCCAAGAAAAGAGCGAACAAGTTTTTATATATTTAGTACACTCAGTATCCGAGACCACATCGATTACACGAATTACTGAATACATGTTTTTAGTTGCCAAATTATTTCCTACCTAACCTTAATACGTTACATTAAGTTTAATTTGGAAGTGGACCAAAATATTATTCCACTATTCACTAACACAAGTATCAAATATATCGTAACGCGTCGCGTCAGTCCGAAACCGGCCGTCGCCAAGTTCTCACGTCCAATTTACATGGTATTTAAAATATACTATTTCTTTATTCTGGTTGTGTTCTTCATTATAATTATACTTAAACTACGTAAACATGATTTGCTGAACTGTTTTAACATTGCCCGACATTATCTTCTATCGTTGGTTTGGTTTGTTTATTGCTACAGAGGAGAAGCAGCACTTCTGCTCTATGTACTCGTAACAACTTAACACAACTTGTTTCAGGTGAATTAAGTAATTCAATCAATCTTTTCAATGGCACTTCTGCGCCATGTTTAAAGTTACATGATACGATTACAGTTTATAGTAAATATCGTATCATATGTGTGGTTCCGGTTATCATTTGATAAAACCCAAAAAAAGATTGATTGTCGTTTGTTAATTAACTGCCGAATGCAGGGTAATGATCTCTTGGTCTGGGGTGAATATCTCCTGTTGCCGAGCGCTATACCCGGCAGCGGGTTATGCTCGACTGCGATGGTTCCCATATGCCAAGCTATTATTACGCAGAAGGAAATTACGGAGCCAGAGAGAGGCAGATGCCGAAGCAGACCCAATCCGCCGTAGAAGATTGGCGGTAAGTGGAAAGGAGGAGGCGTTATGAGCTGTTTGGCTTACCCTTAGGATAATACGGTGAAGTACGACAGCGGTCTCGATGGGTCATGAAAAGGATAAGGGTAGAAAACCACTGAGTTTTAGCGGGTATTTCACTCGAGATCCGCGTACAGTCTCCATGAGAAGGTATGACTCGTTACGGCATTTACCAGAGGCTCATTTAATATTGAATATATAATTATATTGATTGATCATTTACAAGCGAAATAAGCTGTTATAATGAGATTCTCTAGGACAAGTTATAATAAAAATATATTTTACCAACCTGCAACCAGCTAAAAGTACCTGTCGGTACATTTCCACGGAACTCTTGCCACCGAACTGTCTGCCGGAGAGGTAGGTGTTGTGGGACGAGTTGATGTAGTAATGGGACAAAGGCTGATCCATTTCCATGTAGAAATCCAGTCGGTCGAGGAATACCGGCGCGTTTTCATCGGACATGAGGTAGCGGATCAAGCCGTCTTTTGTAAGACATTCTGCAAAGAGGTAATGTTTGATATTTACAAAGCTAGCAACCTTGATTTTTTATAGTTTTACGGAGTGAGGAACAAGACAAGTCAACCCAGCTGATGAAGAGTGGCCCCTACACCTGTATAATGGAGCCACACCGAACAGATTTGTGGATTTTTAAACTGGCAAGAACATTATTGAATTTTTTAATGCCTTAGAATGTTGATACCATAGAATTGTAGATATATGGTTTTTGATCCTCTGATGGAAAGTCAAAGGATCTCAATTGTTAAAGTAATTTTTCACCTACACTGTTATATTAAATGGTTAGGGCAATGACCTATATCTATAGGGCAATGACCTAGATATCTCATTATGCACGCCATATTGTATTTCCACCGTAACGTGGTTGCCAAGAGAGCTTTATTACGTTTTAACATTATTGAAATAACGACATGTTTTTGACTTATTTAAAATAAGAGGAATAATAACTCGAGGTTAGTAAAGAATGAGGTTCAGTTTTTTTATAGCGAAGTCCTTTCCTTGAAAGTTTCTTTGAAGGGTGTTTGTTGTTTAATTAAGTTCTACAATTTGTGATATCTATATCTAATCAAAACGAAACTGGACTAATTTAATAAATAAAATTGTGGATCGCCTTATTACTTGAAAGTCCCAACAAAAAATTTCGTTTCATTGCAGTAATAAGTATACCGGTCTCTTCCGTGTTAAACATGTCAAATAAAACCATAACTTTTTCATTGTAAGGGTTAGAACTTGTCACGAAATTAACGCTATATTAAACCCACGTTTGGGGGACACCGAGGAGAACTATCAGATGTATTTCTCTCGATAAATTTCAGTGGCAAAGCAAGTCATAAGATCATTAGAGGTAGATGCAGTAATCGATATGACGTCCCCGAAGCAGGTAAAGATCAAATCAAACTATTATTAGCTTATATTACAATGATGTCAGGTATGTTTATAAATGAATGCAATGTAATTCTTACTGGCGTTTTTAGCTTCCTCGTTCTGCTCGTAAGTATTGATGATCTCCACAGCTCGCTTGTCGTCGTACAGAGGGTAGAGAATCTCGTTAAGTCGCGGGTCGCGTTGCTTCTCATTGAGGAAATTCACGAACTGCTCCAGATTGATGCGGTCTGATCTTCCTTGGGTACTAGAAAATAAAAAGGGCGTATGAGGATTTAAATTTTTTTTCCATCATCGTTAATTAATTCTTCGCTGAAATTTTATAAAGTTTAAGGTTTTTTAAATTCAAAATATCTCACTAAACTTCTAAGCCTACTTTCTTGTTCTGTTTATCCACTCATTATCTATTCGAGCTAGGACACAAGAAAAGCCTACTTTGTAGAAATAACGGTAGTATTATCAGGCATCTTACAATTCAATTAATGAAATTACTATTTCTTACTCAGTATTAGCGCCATTGGTTATATGTCATCAATTTCTAAGTGCTTTGATTAACGTAATTACAGAATTACTGCTAGTGCTGTCAAAAGATTTGACTAGAGAAGATTAACACTCAACTTACATTGTCTGGAACAGTTCCTCAATATCATTCCTCGGACAGATTTTATGGTACAACGCGTAAAATTTATCGAAGGTGAACGCTTCTCTCTCCATCCCATCATTTTTGCCGGAAGGCAGACCCAGATCCTGCAAACATTGGTAGACCAGCTTCTCAGTCTTCCCTGAGGCAAAAGTTCGCGCGACCACTTTGACTGGAACCTTTCCCTTTGGATCCGTGAGGAACGACAAGCGCATCCAACTGTAAAAATGGGTTTATTGTAATAGTTAAATACAACAATAGAAATAGAGACAAGAGTCGAAGAGTAGAAGAAGCAATAAATAGATAATGTAGCTTATCATAACCATGGCCTCACATTTATGGCTTAAGATCTATGGCAGAATATACCTTGCACTAAAAAGCATTAGTGGTTCCGAAAGAAGCAGCGTCATGGCTTAATTTCGATATGTTGAAGAGTTCCTGGTTAACCCATTACTTCTTCGGCAATAGTTGTCAAAACTACAATATCGTTTGAATAAGTATCTAATCTATTTGGTTCGAAATAAAATAACTTAGATATATGTTATAATCATGCGAATTAGCTGATAAATTGATTTATATTAAAAAAAAACTTAGAGATAAGTTGTAATCATACAAATTAACTTATAAACTGGTTTATATATATCGCTGGTAAAAGTAAAATTGCTTAAACAAAACTCTCTCAGCTTATCTATTCCCGGATAAAAGTTGTGATATTGGATCTAAGTTATGTTTGACAGTATATCATGCACTAAGAAAATGTTTGTGATTCAATATAATCGTGGAATTAAAAATGATTATTTCATCGCATTTCATGGAGTGACCGATCATTTATGAAATTGTAAATTTTACGATCGGATCGAGAAATTTTTACCTTGGATAAACGCCGATAGCGAAGCAAAATTGTCTTCATTACTGTTTCTTCGCAGCGCGAAGCCATTGATTGCAAGAAGACGGTTTACCGGGTAATATTGTTTTAAATTAATGACTCAAGTAAAAAATAGATAACAATTAAACACCCGTTTCCGTTGTTGACATGACCGAACTGCAGGTGATAAATCGATAGGTTTTGGTGGTCAAAGCGAGACCATGCGCGCGCGTAATTTACGCTAAATTGGAGGCTGCAACTTCATGCAGGTCATAGTATAGCTTACACCGGGTACAACTTACCGGGTCTTAGTTCGCGTGACAGTGATATTATGTATCTTTATTGTACATACCAAGGCAATAGGCATATATCATAGCATAGTAGGTATATATAATAGGCATTAGGAGAGCGGTTTTGCTCAACTTTCAGCAAGTCGAGATTTACTTCGTTTTCATCACAAACTCTGATTATCTCATTGATAGATAGAATATAGGACGACCATCTGCTCTTTTTAAATAGCGGGAGTTTAAAGTTTATGGAAGAATTCAAGCCCAATATTGGCATCTTTGACTATCGTATTCTTTTTAAAGGTAATAAATTTGTGTGTATTTTGTTTTAAGAAAGTAATATTATTAAAAAATGTTATTCCATTTTAAATAGTCATAAATAGAACTTGATTCTTGAAATAATAAAATCTGACAAACAATGTCTTAAATCTATACTAACATTATAAAGCGAGTGCAAATTTTTTGAGTTTGTGTGCATGCGAAGGGTAATCTCCGAAGCCAGGGCATCTTCTTGAAAATTTCTTCAACCGTTTTAAAGGTACATTATTTCGGATAGACATATTACATAAATAAAGTCATAATTATATTTCGTTTGCTTTATACTATTTAGAGATTACTATGGATTATACCTACGTAATATCTACTATGGTAGATAATTATTTTGAGTGTGATGCTTATTACGATAAGGTAAAATGTAAGGTTACCCTTTTTTGGGTTCCAAGGAGGAATCCTTCAAAAGGTACCTGGTGCCGTGAGAGCGACGCTTTTTTAACGCATTAACCTTCCTGATTCCTAAATTCTATCGTGTTTTTAAAAAACTAATTAAAACATATATTTTAATATCAATTTGAATTGTCAGCCGATTTGCTTCTCAAATCCAAATTGATGAACATATAATCATATAGAAATTTTGTAAATAAACTTGTTTGAATTCGTCCTTACAGTTGACTTCACTGAAACCCTTGAAATATAATTTCCAGAATTTACATGTTGATAATCAAACTAAATATATTTTAGTCAAACAAACTACGTTCGAACAATTGTAACTTTACATACTGTTTCATAAGGCTGGTTCTGGGGCACACATTGTTGATTTTGTTGTTGTGAGTGATGGCTCGGAGACCCTCCTTCCACACCTAAGCAAAAGCAGAAATAACCATGCAGACAACATGCAAAAAAGATTGTGTATTTACACAAAATGCAACAAAAAGTTCATGCATTTCCCAAAGGAAAAGGGGAATTTTTCTAAGCGGGCTTCGCCTGGGGAAATTTATATATCACCATCGTGTGGTACGTAGGTACATGAGTATTTACATTTATACGTAAAACAATGAGGATGATTTTACTTATCTTGAAATAGCAAACATACCCATGTTACCCTGGTGGTACAATGTGCCGTGTCGCCGTATAAACCAAATATTCGAATAACCAATCTTAGAATTACATAGTTATTTGAAACTCATTTCTAATGAGGTTTCTCGTAAGAACTGAGACAGAATACCTTCAAGATCCTTGGGAGTAGCGGCTCCGAATGCTCGAAAACAGAATATGAGATTAAAAAACAGAGATTTGCCTTTTAGATTAGGCGAACTAAAATAAAATTTTCATTAATTAATAATTGTGATTCCATATTCAGCTGGATAAAATTTAACCTTTTTGGTTTCGTTACATGAAATTTTTTGTGCTTTATCATATTTATAGGCTACAAAAATAAAAATGTTTTACATGTAGTGTCGATTTCTTGAAATTTGGATTTTTGTAATTTGACGTGGGAAAAAAATTGAAAAAATTGGGAAATCGTAACATCGGTCGTCCTAATCAAGGATACACAAGGCGTGTCCACACCCGTTGAAAACTTGGTCATCCCGCGCAAATCGGAACACATGAAACACAACATTAAAGTGTTATTAGGTTGGCGTTGTAGACGCGGTTGGCAGTA
>DWPT01004182.1:0-13528 GCA_018251895.1 Agathymus mariae mariae
GATACGAGTGTTACTTGCAAACGTGTTGTGTAAGTTTTCTAAAGCGAAGTGACGTATGTATATTAGTTTCGTATATTATAAAACAGAATTTATACTATAACTGAAACTAGTCGGGCTCAACCAAATATCATCTATGTAATGTTATATTGAAACTTTGCTAAAGCCTTCATTCCTAACTACTGCTTGCCCACTTTGCTGTGCTGTATTTTAAATGTGTTTAGTGTGAATTGACCCTTAATTCGCCACGTTCTTAGAACTTGTTTGCTCATACATCTCAGTGGTGAGTATTTGGGTAGATGACATCATTGAAACATCGCACTTAGCGAAGTCAAATAAACATATGGTCATTACGTAGAGATGCCTCTTGTATGTGTTCATCGGTGCATTTCCAATATTCTAGTAGACATATAACTTGTGCCACCATAAAAATACACTCCATAAATGTCCCAATGATGAGCTCGAATGACCTCTTACAACAGTGTCACGGTACAAGCCACGTGTGAGGTGGCAGGCTTTTAAAACTTTCACCGAAGCAAGTGATAATTATTTAAAAATTATAAATAATTTTGAAAAATATTAGAGGTTTATGCTGGATTTGAACTTGGAGCCTCCGTTCGAACTGATAGCCAAACAATAGGGCCATTACTGGGTGTAATTATATAATTTATATATTAAATATTTAAATTCTTCGACTATTCTTCTTACAGGATATAACTGTAAAAAAACATCTCATGATTTCATTTTGAAACAAAAGTAACAAGAAAAACAACATAGTTTTTTTTATAATGACTTTTGATAAAAACTGTTTTTTTTTTTGTTAATGCGTTAAAAACAATATCTCAATGCTTAAATTTTTTAACGCTGACGTTACTTAGACAATAATATTCAACATTATCAAAAAGTTGAAGGTCAACAGTTTTTTACATTGCCATCATTTAGAACAAGTGATAAAATCGACAACCACTGAGATTCACTAGATCCATTGCTCAATTCACTGAATTAAAAGTGCTTTGTGTGTAGCCGATAAACGAGCTGATAAGCCACATGACGGTGAGTCAGCATCCTATATGGTCGTGCTGAACTATACGCATCATCGATGCCAAACAAGATGGAAGCGAAGTACCCGGTTATTGCTATATCTTGGACACTGCAATGGAAACGTTAAAATACTTCATGATTGATTCTTGAAGGGCGGTACTTTATCAGACAGAGATGTGATAATATGCACTAGTATTATAATAATTAAGCTATAATTGATGCAGAGCTTCTAAGAGCAAGAAGCATCTACCGTCAAAGATTCGTTGGTTGTTAAGCTTGATGTACAAGTCGGTTTGGGTTCAAGCGTGAGTGTATCCCACTTCACTCACACATCAAACTTACAAGTTAAGTTTGATACTTGAATGATAATTTACAGATATTCATGCTATGAATTGAAACAATTGGTAGTTTAAAACACACACTATTAAAAAAATTAGCCATCAATCAGTTGGTAACAGCAAAAAACGACAACTTGGAAAATTCCCAAAACTAATTTTCGATGAATTGCACCTGAGGCTCAGCCGTTCTACAAGTACCACAAACGTGTTCGCGAAAAGCCAGAACCGTTCAAAACAAATGAAAAAATAAAACAGAACAGGTTACCGCAAAAAGTCGACTCGTGCGCATGTGAAGGCGACAGAGGTGGCAATATGTGTAGTCTTATACGAAAACGTTGTAAGTAAAAAACAGTATTTAATGAAAAATGTTTCCAATATTAAGGAATATAAAGCCTTAATTCGATTAGCGATCGTTCAGAACCCAGCTTGAATGGAAAAGGTTCTTTGTGTCGCTCGTTCAGAAACAGCTTAAACAATTCAGTACGCGTCTGCCTTTAGCGATCGAAGCACGCATGTGCAACGTTCTTGCCGTTGGTCACTTCAAATTCAAATTCGAACGTCGAAACTGACTAGCCAATTGCGTGCGATCGATTTCTTGTCTTTATAGCATCTGTGTACCGTTAGTGTTGTGCTGTGACATTGAAGACGAACTGTATTTGACAGCTGATTTTAATCAAATGTGCTAAGAAGGTCGGATGCCATCACGAGCAATTTATTAACTGGTGAGTTTAAATTTGTCTCATTCTTATAACGGTCTCTAATTTCAATTGCTTGGCTATCATTTCAGTTGACTGCGTTCCGGAACAGATACGTCATCTCGGACAGTACTGTCAATAGCAATTTTGCGAATCTCAGAGCTATACATTCGTTTCAAATGAGAAAAATATAATTTTGTTTCGTATAAACAGACCAAATAAATCTCTACAGACATTATAACAACGCAGTTGAGAGCATGAGATCACATAATTAAGACAATCAACGACAATTACTATAAGACAATGCAATGATGTCAATTGGTTTATGAACGAGTACCTACGATGATTCTTTGAACTGTTGTCAGTAGCTGTAAATGGTAGCCAAGATGTCTACTTTTCACTGCCACTTTTCCAACGGTCTGATTGACATGACCAATAAAATTAATGAGCGTCAACGTCATAAGTAAAAAGGCGATATTTTCTGATGAGAACTGACTGTTAAGATTAACTGGGTTAATATGTAAGACTGATTATCTAATAATAATAATAATAATGACTTATTGAGTATCATATGACTGGTAGGTGTATTATTTTTTTTGAGTTTTCTCAGTCAGTTCGGAATTAAAATTAAATACATGTCAGCTGGACTTATGTCTAGAAGGGCTGATCTTTACAGTCTGAGATTTGGGGATGTCTCGATCTTTCCAAGTAGAGTTACTAAATTTAATGCTAGTTCTCAAAACTTCACCCTACTCACGTAACGACGTTCTGTTTCCACATTTTTATTTATAACACTAAAACTCGTTAATAGTTGCCAAACAACAAAAAATAGAAAGTCGGTTGACAAACAAAGGAGAAAAAGATATTGGTTTTGTCTTAGCCAACTATCTATTGATTGACTATTGTCGCTTTGAAGTAAGTAATAATTGAAACTATATTAAAATTATTATTGAAAGTAGAATGTTAAATGTCAAAACATGTAGCTTGTTCATAACACAAGGCCTTTATTTACCAGTAACATACCTTATCCCTTATCCTGTCTGTTTTATCCCGAAGGTACATTTTCGTCTCACCGTAAGACAGAAACGATAGAAACGTATTATTATACAAAACGCACACAAACGCGCATTAAACCAATAACTATTTCTGTTTTATTAGTATGTATACCAAATATTAAAAAAATAAAACCAATTTGGACGGCACCCACTGGATGGACCGACGATCTCGTTAGAATCGCATGGAACCGCTGGATGCAGGAGACGAGTAGCCGTTCTAAATGGCGTTCTATGGGGGAGGTCTATGTCCAGCAGTGGACGTCTTGCGGCTGATGATGATGATGATGATGACACCAAATACGTATTCTTAAATTTTAACTATTCTTAAAATATTTGCGTGCAATAAAAATGATTTTTAATCAACTATATTTAAATTACTAAGCTAAAATACTCTTTCAAGTCTTGCTTATTTTAGTCAGTTGAGCGGCATATTCAAACTTTGTAACAGCTTAAGTATAGACACGAGATTAAAAATAAGAGTCATGCAATGTAATTTTACCACGGTAGTTATGTCTTGGTCGTTTGTAAGTGCAAGGACATATAAAACTGCCCCCTCACTATGAAAGGAACAATTTATTTAAAAAACCTTAATCGAAATACAATCAACAAGTTAAGGTTTTGAATTTTAGCCCGTTATATTAATAAAAAAAAACTGAAATATGCAATACGAGAATAATGTTTGTGAAAAAAAATAAACAACAAGAATTAAACTACTTTTGGTTCGTACTGCAATTTATTAAAAACATATTTTTTCAGTATAAATAAAATATCTTTTAAGGTAAAATGAATGTACATTAACTAAAGGAGTTTCTATAAAAGAAAAATCGTACGATTTGAAGGCCAATAACCGCGAAATGTTAACTGCGTAATCATTCGTAATCAATGAATTCCCTGCTTTCTCGAATGTAGTGAAAATCTATGCATTAAATTAAGTGACTTGAAGAAACTAAATAAAGTAAGAAGGCCTAGCATAATTTGGACTTCAAATTTTATAACATATATCTAATTTTAAAAATATGTAGGTACAGCATCGTTTCGATGAAGACACAAAATTTTCTTACTTCATTGAATTATTATTGTTTACAAAATAATAAAATAAATATTATCAGGGTCGAATTTGTATTTAATATTTTTGATTATTTTATTGTCGATGCTTTGTTATCAATACCGATCGATGTGTCAAAACGTTTTTTGTCCGTCTGTCAGACCACGTATCACTCTAAAACTACTTAACAGATGTGGATGATACTTGACATTTTAGTAGCGTGTACTGCGTTTATAATCTAGGTTACTTTTTATGACGAGAAATAGATCTGATTCCGCAGGATATTAAACAAAAGCTAAACGGACAATCTATTAAAAGGACAGTAAATAATACAACAATGGGGTCTAGTGGAAATGACAATTCCGCACGTTCATCAAACGACGTTTTTAAATCCATTTGCGAAAAAAATAAAACAACGAAATATACGGAAATGAATATGTCCGGGCAACGGTATTTATGCATTCAGCTAATACAATGACAATAATTTATTTAAATTCAAAATAATTTTGATTGCGTTATTGATTAATTAAAACATTATACGCACACACATACAAAAAAATATTATTAATTTAATTATTGTATTAATAGTAATTTCATACAACAATTTTGTATGGAAGTTTTTTTTTTGGTTTTTGATAAAATATCTCCTTCATATATTTGAAGGTTATATGCAACAGGAAAACAGAAAGCACTAGTGCAAAATAGAATAACTTTCCGCACGCTAAACGCTAAAGTGTTACTTTTGAATTTATTAAAAATATATTATGGTATAGATGATTTACAAGTACGCCTGGCAATAACACATCAAAACTAGTCCCGCTTATGTTAAAAATTACATTGTAATCGCGACGTGTTGTTTTAAAAGATACGCTGGGGAGTTTCTATCTACATATGTTTCCCACCTCAATGTAGCAGCAAAAAATTACGTGCATAAGTGTATTTACAGAACACCTACATGATTAAATTAAATTTAGAATTCGATTTTGAATGTCCCAATGCAGGGTTCCTTTCAGATAGTTCAGGTTAAAGGCTTACACTTTAGGCAGACTATAGACACAAAACTATAACACTTAATTGAACACCGCATAAATAAAGAAACAATCGGCGGGTTTATCATTATCAGTAACGTTATTTTTATTAAGAAATAATTTACATGAATACTGTAACGCTAACTCACATTTTTTGTGTAATTTTAAAACATATACACACGCTTTTGGTATAACATTAAAATTATATATTAACTAACATGAACATCTAGGAAGATTTATACCAATTGTACAATGTCTACAAACTAGTACGTAGAAGTAACTACATTGAGTATACATACATTTTTAATCTGACATTGTATATAATCACGGCATCATTTCTTTAACGCCCAGCGCCGGCTTATAGAAAATGCTGTCAAGTCATTACAAGTCAAGTAATTAATATGAACCACTGTTTTACTAATTAGACAAGATATCGAATATAGATCAAACGATACCGTATGATATTTAAGCCGTCACTTGAGGCAATTCAGTAGCTTTTATCATACGTGAAATGTGACACGGTCATGTCACATTCGTTTCACAAATATGTGTTTACTTAAACCGATAAATAATGTCGTAAGCTATTCGTGTCGACACCACGTCAAGTTTCGTATGCTTTACACGTAAATAATTGAACATAATTCTAAAAATATTACGACATTTTAAGTAATTCTTGTTATCACTAACCTTATTAAATTGTATTTGAATTCTTATTTGATGTTAACTATAATAGATTTGCTTTCTGCTACGCTTTATGTGAGACACAGGATTTAACGAGACTAAAAACTTTTTTCCTTTTATGAGTCACTCTGCCTTTTGACATAACTGTTATAAGTAACGAATCAAAGAATTTGGTACTACAGAAAAACATTTTATTACTCTATACTAAATAGATTACTCTGTAGTTACAACACAGAATCTTAGTATAAAGGTTTGATATATAAACAGATATTTTCAAGATCTTATTCATACGATGACGAGTTTTCCTATATGTTACACCGTATCTTGTAACCTATTTAAATTTATTTTATTATCAATATATTACAAGCGCTGCCATTAACTCTGAAGCGGAAATATTATGTATGTGAAAGAAAGTGTTATAACAGCGAGATTTGTTTAAAAATACGAAAATAAAACGAACATGGCTGCCATCAATCTAGTTTTCAAATCTAGGTTACAGCAGTCTCGCTTTCAGACGTTTGTTTTATTATGTTCTGTATAAAAGAAATTCAAACTAATTATTTATACCAGTTTTATTCATGGTATAACGTTTGAAGAAGAGCGTAGAGGACAAAAGATTAGAGCAGAGATATAACACTTCGTAGCATATTCCTGGTTTATTCTCGTAATTCCCAAATAACTGGGTTTGGTTCTCGAAATAATACTTAAAACATGCCAGCTTGGATTATGCCTTTTATTCATCTCACTAATTCTACATACGTGATGAAGGGTGGTAATTCTGTAATCTCACAAATTGAACAACCGTGGCAGCCTAGTGGTGGTCACCCGCACTAGAGGCTAAAGTTCGATTCCTGCATACATCTTTAATTTTTCACATTAGGTACGTGTTAAATTAATTATCGCTTGCTGTGGTAAAGGAAATATCGTGGGAAATCGACATACCTGAGAATTCTCCATAATCCTCTCAGTGAGTGAGTCAGGTATGTGAGGTATCTTGCGCTTGGTCAGAGTGATTACATCCAATGGCACCTGGTCAGTACCCCCAGTGGGTATCCGTGACACCAAAGACATTATTGAAGCGTTTCCAACGACGCTGCAACCGAATGCATAAACCTTTATTTTAGTCTGGGTAAAAGCACGTTTTTCTCATCAGTTACACGTACGAATCTGTCAAAGTATTTTCTATATATATCGCGTCTTGGTGTGGTAGTATATAAAACATATTGGGGTATACAGAGTTCCAATCATTTTGATCCAAGATAAGCTCGCCTGTTCAGGATGCGTCTTGCTAAAAACCAAAGTAAATTAGCATGTTCTTTTTAAAGTTTGCTGTTTCTGTACCACTCAGCTTAATCCCAATGGAACTCATCATGGCTATGTAATTTACCTGTCTGGTTCATACAAATTATCTTCCAAAACTTACCTGTAAACGTCCTCTTCATGTTTGCCTAACAATAAAAAATCGTTTTAAAAAATTAACGAAGAAGCCTCCATTCTTACCGTCTTCTCATTTGCTGGCCAACGCACCATTGGTCTTGCTGATGTCTATGGGCTACAATGACCACTTAAAATCAGGTGGCTCATCTGCTCGTTTGTCGGCTATTAACATAAAAAAATACAAACGTTTAGTCAAACCAAACGTAGCCCACCTGGTAGTGATCCTGCCTGCGTGCGAGGGACCCGGGTTTATTTTAGCAACGGATAAATGTTTGTTATCGGGTCACGGATGATTGTACCATGTTTGTCCATACCACCCACAACACTACATCCTAGAAATATGAGCGAGTTCATTAATATTGTAATATAAATCTACAAAATATGTTTCTTTCCTTTAAAAGTATTGTTAACATTAGTACCAAGGGCATTAGCGATATATTATGTAAAAAATGCTTATAATCGATTTAAATATGTTAATGAACCGAGCTTAAGAATTTCGCATAAGGATATAGAGTTACAGTCGTGAGCTGATAGAATATTTTATAACGCATAGACTTACGAGGTGCTTAAAATAAATCTTGCGATATTAGATTAAATCGATTTAATTTATGGGAAGAGTATTTTGTATAATTATTCATACCTTAACAATATTTTTTTAATGTTTCAACTTACAAGTATTCAAAATTGGGAAGTGTTATTTTTTAAGCAACCAATATTTTTAATAGCGTGTAAAATCAGTGATGTTCTTACAAAATAATGTATTAAAATAAAAATAATCAGTATACTCTTAATATTTTTCATTCAATTGTTTTTTTCATTCGTAGGTTATATTAAAAAAAGGTAGAACCAATTCGTATCGAAAATTCAGAATGTGTAAAGTTCGATAATCAATCATAATTATGTGTGGTTTTTAAATCAAAATATTACGTAATATTCTACACGGTCCTTCGTATACTATGTAGTATATGACCGACCACGACGAACGACCACACATATTTCTTTACGTTTTATACGAATAAATAAAGTATTTCGCAAAACAAGGTTTATGCGTATGGAGTAAACGTGAGATATTTACAAAATGATTGATAAAAACCAATAGTTTTTGCCTCGATTATTGATCGTTAAGGCATTGCTAACTACTTGTAACTAATAGTGTCAAAATTGAGTAATGATGTCAAAATTTATTTAAAAAAAACACTTTGCTGCTACGGAAGATTTTATAATATTTTTGTATGAGCATCAATTCTGTGACATGCATATTGACAACAAGATTAATATATTTTTAAAATTACTAAGTAGATACCAATGCATTATGTGTTGCACTACATATCATCAATAACTTGAACCAAAACATATCTTCACAATACATTTCAAACTACTCTTTTTAGGTGGATTTAAATATCTAACTCAGTAAGATTTTCTATGGATATTGCACTACAATTCACAACACCTGTTTTCACAATCCTTAGTATCTATATCTATCTATTATCTAGTTATAAATAACCAGCAATATTATCACAAATTATAAGTCAACAACCTCGCGAGATTGCTAAACCATGCAGAATTTGTAAGGGAACAATTGGTCCCGGTACCGAACCCGTATAAGGTTACGGTGGGAACTAAAAAAGAAAATTAAAGATATACGTCACTGCCCTCGGTCGTTCCTGGAACGAAGAACAGGAATAATTGGAAAAAGCAGTATGGTTAAAAGTATCGGTCCACTGCAATAACCAGGTGCTATAGATTTTACTGCTCAGGCAATTTTTGTAACACCTTTACATATTTATACATTATTAATTATTAAACATATATACGTAATATAAAGGCAAAGTCCACCCGGATTAATACACCTTGCAAGTGGTAAAATATTTTTTCAAAGTGCCGTGGTTCCGGAGATTACTTTCCGCACACACTCAAGCTAACAGAATTCACACTCTCTCATTATAATATTAATATAGATTTGTATATCGCACACTGGAACACTGACTTATGTTTAAAACCAATATAAATGAAGTTCAATGGCAAATTATTAACCAAAGGAATTTAGCTTACATTGCCTGTTTGTAATTTAACAAAAATATAATAAGTTACACCACAGACTAATGAGTCGGATATAATGATACCTTAGTTTGTAATACTTAAAAAAAAACCACATAATGTAATGTTTACTGATTTTGCAACATTATATTATAAAATAAACAACATCTATTCATAAAGCGCTGCCTAATTTGTAAGGTGCAAACATAGATTATAACAAAAATAATATCATTGATACAAACGTGCCAGCCACTTAAAAGCTTACAATACTAATCACTTAAGAAAAACTTCCTATCCTACGTCCGATTCTAGGAAACATTCGAACGTCTTTTTTATAAAATTAAAATATTAATAAGTAATAAAACTGTTTACGTTTTAAGTTTCAAATTCTATCCAGTCTTTGCTCGATTATCTCATTAATATTTAATGACCTGATACTGTTTAAGGCGAAACTCGGAACACAACTTTAATAATAGTTATTCTCATATATCGTTCATGTACAGAAAGCGATCATTTAGAATTCTATTATATGTACAGATTTAATTAAAACATAGTATTGTCTCATTTAATTATTAACACTGCCATTTGGTTACAACATTTTTTTTAATTTGTGTTGTTATTTCCATCTTGCAAACTTACTACACAAATAAATTATTGATTGATTGATTTTTTATTATATTAATTTATTATTTTACAGAAAATGTTGTTATATTTTATGTATTATAAGTGTTTATTAACAAAACCTTGTACCTGTTTCTCATATATTATGAGATACGTGCCCACAATAAATCACTTTTCAAATCTTGGATTTTCTAGAACAAATTTCTGATTTGAAATAAGTAGGACTCTTGTACAAATTTTTGTCTGCGATAATTTATTTTTGTGTCTATAAAATAAATAAATCGTATATCTTAAGATATTAGAATTTTTCCTAAAATCCGCTGTAGGATGTACAATAAATTCGAAGAAGATAACGGATTTACGTTATATTACTAAGTCAATTAGTTAATCTCCTATTAAGCCGTCACATTAAGTTCGTAATGTCACGAAACGAGATAGCCTTGACATTCACGTTGATGAAGCCATTGTTGACAGGCACCGGAATAAATGGCACGAATAACATTTAAGTATTTATATATTTATACGTATATACTATCCCGTCATGTGTGTTTATCATATATGTATCCAAATATATAATATTATATACCTAATAAATAAATTGAACATAATTTATGATTAAATGAATAATTAGTAACTCGCTTCGCTTTGGAATTCCACGGAAACAGATCCATTGCCCGGGTTGAAAACTATCCCAGACTGGCCCCTATCATAAGATTAAAATATGCCAATTTTCTTAATCTATTCATTGGCTTTAGATTTATACGTGAATACAGAGACAGACAGACACACATTAAACTTTTCAAAATTAATTTTATGTATCTACAGATTCGATTCCATTATTGTTTTATTGTTAGTTCAAATGATTACTTTCATTATAGGTACCTGAACTTTTTATTAATCCTTACTTAAACAGATTACTTAAGTTTGCTTTGCCGTTACAAATCTACATTCGCTTAGAATGGATAAATAAAATAAAAAACGCAGTTTAAACCTGTAATATAAATGAGTTAATTCTACATATAAGCTCATAAAAGAGTCAACAGTTATTTTATATCCCGGGAAATGATACGTTTCCGGGGAACAATAGATGAAATATGCATAGAAGTTATCCACATTAAGAGGTTAGTAATGTTTTGAAACTATTTAAATAAATAGATATAAATCTAATACTAAACCGATCTCTGAATGACATGCAAGTTATAAAATACTAGCGGCTCACCCTGACTTCGTACCGTTCGGATAATGTATCTTTCAAATGGCATTTTTTTGCCCAGGAAATTACCCATCAACAAACTAAATTCACACTCTATTATATTAGAATAGAAGATGAATTGAAAGTTTATACGACGCCTGATGAGTACGTATAGGTACCATTTATAAACCTTATCATTATGCTGTAACTACTTATTCTCACTTGTATCTTATTTGAAACGTTTGAATCTCGCAATTTTTTGCCATATTCGTGCGGAGTGCGAATGCGGAAATAGACATTCTGAATCAAGTAATAAAGCAGTAACTAGTGCCGCATTCATATGCAAAATTAGATTGTGCATGCTGTATATTTTTCGGGTACGCTTGTTAAGGTACAGATTACGTAGGATTACTTGTCTGTGTGTAGTCCTCACGCGTCAGTTTTTTTTAATATAGTATAGACTAGAAAAGTTGCAATTAGATTAGCTCGTCTACTGACGGACACATGCGATTATTTTTGTTTTCGATTTTAAATTTTAAATAAAGAAATAAATAAATACTTCTATCGTCATAACCGCGATAATCACAAATATGTAATAATAAAAAACAAAAAAAAAAAACTGAAAGTCTTGTCGCTGCAGCAAAGAATCTAGAAGAATCAGACTCAGAGAGTCTGAATATGACTTTTAACCTAGAAAACTGCTCACCGATTGGATCGAATGAAAGTGACCTCGGTTGGCCATCCGTTGGTCCGATCGGCACCACATTCCACGTTTTGAGGAGCACAGAAAACTGAGTTTTGGTAACGACTCTCATGGAGGTTGTCATTCAGAATAATGTAATTAATAATTAACACACCGACTTATAGGTTAATTTTAGCAATGATAATTACAATTTTGGGTTTAAATAACGTTTATTAATGTATGTTTTTAACTCTTAATTTGTTATTGACCTTTGTTTCCCCGCATTGTATGACAAACCGAAGTCTCTTTCGACCAACGCCACGTGAGAAAAATTGGCGTAATCGCAAAAAGATTATATTGTCTCGAAACTGCAATGATGTAAAATTTTTCCTATTGTTAAATATTTTAGCGTAACTCTTGCAAAATAAGTAACTAGATGTGTTCATGGAATTTTCTCCGCAACGTATTAGTAAACAGATTCGCTGTCGAGTAGGATATCTTAAAGAACAACATGGAAAACGAATTTTGAGCTATTTTTTGGATGAACCAGATGTCGAACCCTATATAAGTACTGTTCAGTAAATATATTGACCTGGCGAGCATTTGTCCAAATATAGATAACCTCATTTTTAAAACCTCTGGTTGTTAGATATTATTTATACAGGAATAGGAGCTATTAGTCAACTTGGATTCACCAATTTTTTTTATTACAATTCAACAATTATTACTAAACGTTCACCTTTAAATAGCCCTATCGTTATTTCATACAATAGGGTGGTACTGCCCTAATTTAGCTTAACATATTTTAGGAGACGAAAACAGACAAAATCTAGTTGACATTAAAATTTAAAAATCCGTGGCTCACCCACTCACATCCCCGAAGTAAAATTGCGTGTTGCGATACACAAAGTATACAGGCCGGACAAGAAATACTTATCTATGACAACAAACAATTGTCTCTTGGAAGGCAGGTTCACTAATAAATAAAAATTCGTAAGTTAATCAAAACACTTGGAAGTCAAAGTTATCTTTAAATTATTTTAACACATGTAATAAATATTATACAAGAACGCATAAGTGTGAAAGTATTCTGTATTACGAAGACAGTTTACTATGAAATTCGTGTCAAGAATTTGTCTGTCATCACTAATACATATAAATCTTCACCCAGTATATCTTTATCGATGAAATGAATCAAAGTTTAGTTAGAAAGGTTCTGTGAAAGAGCAGAGAGACTAGTTTGAAATACATTATAAATTGTGAAAGCATTTACTTTGCGGAAATCTACACGAGCAATAATAATACTGCACATAACTTGTCTGAGCGAAGTGACGATACGATATGTTAAAAGATCTGACGCTTTCTAGCATGATGGTAAACGTAACATTAGCTATGGAAGAATACTAATCGGATATTATACAATTCAAAATCGGTCTTGGCCGTAAACATAAAAGAATTAGACATTCAATTATTATGCTTCATATAACTGCACTTCATGTGTATTTTATGAATTTGGATTCGTATTCATAAACATATATTTGTATATATATAAACTCGTGGACTAAATTAGAGGAACGCAAAAAAAAGGTTTAATATCTCGTGTTATACAGCCTTGGCCAAAAGTATTAGGCACCCCCAATAAAGTTACTGCACATCTGTGATAGGTGAACAACGAGTAA
>DWPT01004183.1:0-13528 GCA_018251895.1 Agathymus mariae mariae
GTTGTATATATACTACAAGGGTATCCTACAGGTGCGTTTAAGGCGTGGTGATAATTATTAGCATTGGTAATGCACAGTGAAAATAACTTTACGACATTTAATTTGGCACTACATAATATTTATGACGAACCAAAAAATTTATTAGAATCGAATTTGCTGATATCCATTGTCATCGTTCAATCAACTCAATTTTAACGGTTCATTTTATTTTATTGTTGGAAGAAGTATACATGGTACCCCTATTTAAATTCTCACTTCAAACATTCAAATAAATTTAGATTTAAAATCATTTTATATTTCACCTCCTCTGTTTGAGATTAATTATATTTTCAGACTACACAAGGATTATTTATATATGGATATAATATGGATACCCTACAAAATACCCACACGTCTTAAAATATAAAAATCGAATGAATTTCCGTTGGAGCTTTTTCAACAATTTTTTTAAAGATTGTCTGCTGTTCCTCTTTCATCTGGGAGAGTATAGCATCGATGGTGGAAGAATTTGACATAAATCCAGGCCGATGAAGGGGAGTCGGTAAAACGAGAGAATCAGAAAATCCGAGTTGCCGCTCATGAGTTCTATCAAGATATTGAAACCTGTCTTATGTACCCTGGGTACAATGCGCTAAGGAATCTAACCTGCCTACGATCATGAATTTAGAGCCCTTGAGCTGGGGACGATGTAAAGAAATGTGATAGAATTTCCATAGGCAGTAGATAAAGCGTGAATGTTATTAGAAGATGAGAAGAATATCGCTGTTCAGTTGTTCTAGGTGGAATTAATGGCAGAATGCCTAGTGTGTGTGTAGACTGCACTGACATAAATCATGATAGGTCGAATGCATGTTTTGTAAAGTGTCATCATGGAGCGTCATTTTTCTTATTTCTGATTCGGCCGACTGATTTCGAATGTGCCTATTGAATGACATTTGGTTGTGTAAAATGAGGACAATGATTTCGCCCCTAGAACGGGGTGATTACATAAAGAGACTGTGTGGGACATTTCACATCCTTTTTCTATTTCTTAAGCCATTCACTTAAGGTTTATTGAAGTTTGATGGGTTGACATGATACGGCTGGACAAGTTGTGTGGTGCAAAGAGAGGTATTATCTTTAAATATATCATCGGTCTTTAGCTAGATAGCTTGTATGCGAGATTATCAGGCTCTGAAGCGGTTCTTAGCGAATGATTTCGCCCCTAGAACGGGGTGATTACATAAAGAGACTGTGTGGGACATTTCACATCCTTTTTCTATTTCTTAAGCCATTCACTTAAGGTTTATTGAAGTTTGATGGGTTGACATGATACGGCTGGACAAGTTGTGTGGTGCAAAGAGAGGTATTATCTTTAAATATATCATCGGTCTTTAGCTAGATAGCTTGTATGCGAGATTATCAGGCTCTGAAGCGGTTCTTAGCGGATGCGAATTCTTAGAAGGTTCTTAGTTCACTCGACTGTTTTTAGACGGCTGAAAAGTGAGTTTTCATAAATGTTTCCAAATGTATTAAATCGACTAATAAGATCTATTGGTCAACGGCCGATTTCTATGCTTTTCAAATTTTGGGTTTACATCTGCTTCTTTCCAGACGTCACGGATGGTGCAGGTGGATATAAAACTAAAAATATTCCAAAATTTGATTTCACTATTCATTTTATAGGGAAATACGCATATGTAAAACGTACGATCATCTTCAATTCTGCGTGGTATTAATAATCTAGGTAGGCAGGTAAGGTATATTTCTACCTTGGTTATAATTTATTTACAATATGGTTATAACCCTAAAAAATTTAAGGTGCGTGTAAAATTTGATTTTGAACCACTAGTGCCGAAGAAGGTCAATGATTATAATAAAACATAAAAATAAGACCGCATTCCAACAGGACTCAGTACTGTATACATTTTTACCAGTATACTACACGCTATTGCTTCGGCAGACTTCTGTAACGATTATTTTTGCCATAGACTAAAGTTATAAGTAAGTATTATTTATGATATTAAAAAAAAAACCCTCTGACAAAAAAAATTGTAATGTACAATAACTTACAGGCACATTGTGGTATAAATTTACGATAAATCGGTAATATATTAAAATTAAATACATGATATAATTTAAATAGTACAAATATATTTACGGATGAAGTATAAATATATTTAGATTTGGAGGTAGTACAATTTTGACATATATAAAAGTGTTGACGTGCAGAAATATTGTATTACAATTTATTTCAGAAATATCGCCAAATATTTTTACACAACGGTACAATAATGATAGAAGTAAACTTAACAAATGCTTTTTATATTGCTATAAAATCAACTTGGAGTAAGTACATGGATGTATGATTACATATATATATATTTCATATATTTTACCATTAAATAATATATCGTTGTTCTAATATATGATTTCAGAGTATGCATTTCCTAAAATCGATAATGTTGATGATATAGCTTACAAAATAATATGCTATTTACTACAGAAACCGAAAATTACAACATGTTTATTTTCGTTCCTAATGATTTTCGGAACTACATCTGTAGCTTTTTCCGTAGCAATATTACTAGGTGTACTAAGTTTAACACTTATTATAATTATTTCAGAAGGTGAGATAGAATAAAACACTATTACCATTTATTATTGATAATATATTTTGAAAGTAAGTTACAACATCGTATTAATTCACTTAAGTTTAAGAACATAAAAATATATTTCAGGTCTTGCTATCATAATAATTACTATTATCAGTTGTCAAGGCCTCACTATTTTCATCCTGTCATATATATGCATAATAGGATTTCTATCATGGTATAAAGCGAATTAAAATATGCATAGTAATGACTTTATAATATCTAGAGATAAAGTCAGTTGTAATTATATATTTAAAATGATAATTATCCATAAATAAAGTATGATTTACCAAACATATATTATGTGTACTTTCTTTTTTCCTAACTTCCGAAATCCCAATTTAATTTATCGAACTATCTTCTGTCTGCCTTTAAATCGCTTTTGTTTTGGAATTTACTTCTTAAAGTTATGCATGTATTTTTAATAAATTGATAAACGTTAAATATGTTCTCAGATTCATTCCTTCGGCTACATTGATAAAAAAATAGCAATATTACATTATATTCATATTAAATTGATTTAGGTGTTTTTGCAATATTACATAACGTATACGATGACAAAGTGTTGAAAGTTTGCAATAAAACGAAATTTGACTCTCATTTGAAGCATCATTCTACCTAGGTTCTGAGGTGTATTCAGTCAAAGATTGTCGTTAATGTTTTTGAAATATTACGAACTTCTACCAACATTTTTAAAATAAATATGTTAATAGAACAATGCCACCTAATTACGGTTTTCGAAAAAAATATCACTATTTTAAACTTATTACAACATGTCAAGCATGTTTAACTAGTTTGTGATTATAATACATAATGAAATAAAGGGAACACACACTTCTTTTGTTCAAATGTAGCAACTGAGGAATACTAAGATTAATTAAGGAAACCTATTGAATTGTATTATGATTTTATATTCAAATATGCACACTTGCATACACTATGTACGTATGCATACATAGGTATATGTAAGATGTCTTGTGCGTCTCCTCTAACTAGTATATAGGCATCGTGAACGCGTACATTACCCGAAAGAAACAAAACATACTCTCATTAGCTCTTATAAATTAGTGACCGAAACTTGACAATTAAATCGATGATCACTACTGTCAAATGAGATTTTCAATAGCACCACCGACTATACTCTATGGGTTTTGATTATTGGCCCTGGTTATTGACTGCAGAAATTGTCACTTTCGTCAATATAATCACAGTCCAGTCAACTTAGTCAGTATCAGTCAGTCAAAGTTTTTGTCTTGCTTTTGTAGTTTAAAGCGATTTATGAACGAGAAAAATCGTCTTATTGATTGTAATAAATTTTAGTGCTGTGGTGCAATGTATAGATGCACAAAGGATTCACACATTGTGTCAGTTTTGTATTACATATAAATACAGTTATCTATTGGGGAGTGCTCGTGAGTCGTGATAGTAATAGTTCATACAAAGATGGTTTTATTTCGGCAAGGTCCCAGTTCGAAGTGCTAGCAATGGTAAATATGACAGCAGATTTATGACATATTTAGCATTAATTTCTTAAAACACACGATTGTACTTGTGAATGATGAAATTCGATGAACATTTCTGTGCCTCGAAGGGCACACAGTTTGGTTGTGGTTGTTAGTTTTAGTTACCGTCTTTATAATTTATAGGAGCTACTGAGCTCAGAATTACAGCTGCCTCAGTTTATCTTAACCTAACCGCAGTTTTCAGCACTGTATCAGCTTGTGGAGTTTGCTTCAAGTTTTCTTGGTCGTGAAGAATAGTTTTTAATAATATTGAACTTCAAGGTACCTAATTTGCCAGTATTGATTGTAATTCTTATTTATATGGTTTGTGGTACTATCCAATGGGTAGCTAGTCAGTAAAAAGATTACTGTAATTGTAGTCTACATTGCTTTTAAGCAGAACATCATTAATTCTTACATGTAGTTCCAATACAAATAATACCCACTGTCCTCTTTCATTTTGTGGGAAAAATCCGTGTTTACTTGTTGTAAATTTCTTTATTTCCAGGGGAAAAAATCCATGACTGATCAGTCAGAAATCTGTTAAATAAGGCTGTGAGTATTCATGAATATTATAATAATGTTATTTAATTACTGGATTGTACAGTAATATTTCCTATAATTGTATCTATTTCATAAAATTATGCTATATTATTTATGCTATTAGGTACTCAGCATTGTACTGAAATTGTATCTATAACTGTGTTTTTAGTATGATTTATGTTATTTAAATTTACAGATAACCATGCATTTAATAAAGTTCTATTAGGTATGTAAAATATATTTTCACATGCAGATGTGCTGCTTTAATTGAGATTTCTCAATTCTATTATTTGTTTTAGCAGGAATATTATTTCTTATATCTTTTTTTGCAAGACGAGTAAGATAACACTAGTAACTATTTACAGAACAAGGCTATGACATTAACTATCTTAACTGTGATTATGTAATACTACTGCATTGAGCTTACTCTCAAACTATACATTTAGAACAATTCAGCAAATTTGGAGGCCATTAGATTAGAGACCATCTGGAAGTGATGTTGAAGATTTTGAAGTTTTTGATGAAGAAATGCCAGAAGATACATTGCTTTCCAATGTTTAATGCCTTTAGAAAACATTACTGTAAGGTAGTCTCTACAAGACAGTCAGATGTTAGAGTTTGTTTTCCTTAGTTAAATTGTAGTAAGTTCTGCCACATCGATTCATACATATTACATCAATTTTGCTGTTGCTTTTCCTTATTTGAAACATAATACAGAACTCCAGATTATCAATTGAATTCATTTGAAGATTAAGTCATTGTTTCAAATGTTATCTGTGTAATGATTGGTTTGCTTTTAGCTGATTAATTTGTTTTAAAAGTGGTGATTGGTCTTGGCATTTTTATTTCCACTGATGTACTTGGTTCTATTAAGTCAATCTAATATTCTCCAAAGCACCTTAAATATTTTATTAATAAACTATATCTGTATTTGTTATTACATAATTACTACAAACAATTTTAGCATAGTGCATTTTAACAGTAATGTTACATAACTCATAAATAAAGCTTCAATTTATAGCTTGGATGTTGAAGTGCATTGTGAATCAAACTGATAAGTTGTTAGGAATAGACACTATGGACTTTTAGTAACATATTTTTTATGGTTTTTTATATGAATGTAAAACTCTTTAAATCATTTTCAAGCTTATTTACATATATAAGTTTAGAGTTTTTTTGTTTGTTCAAGAAATACAAAACTGTAATTGGGTAGGTTAGGTTACATCATACATTTAAATTATAATATATACCAGACAAAATAAATGAATATTCTGAAAGTAAAGTTCATTTAGTTTTGTGTACAGACATTATCAATTATAAATTACGTGAAAGAATGTAATACGCTCAATCTATATGAATGACAGAACGTCGATACCCCATTTTGTAATATTTATTTACTTTCATATCAATCATGGCATGGGATATATCAATCAAATAAATTGCGTTAAGGTGTGGCTCTAATTGTAGGGCAGCTCGTCAAACTGGCGGCCCTCCAGGATGCGGCTCGCGCGCCCTCGCTAGCTCCGCGCGCAACTCGACACGTTGCCACACTCACCGGTGAGCCATCATCTCATAATACTGCTATTTCAAGTAAATTGCATTTATGAAGCGTTTATTTTATGGCTTCAGTCTTTATGTAAATGGTAAGTAATCGGACAACTTAAAAAATCGTCAGTTGCCGACATTGACTAAGGTTTTAATTTCGCTTCAGAATTTAACAACAACGATAAGGCAATCGATCTCAGTTGAATTGTCGACTACTGGGTATTTGCTACGACTATTCACTAATTCCATAAGAACCGGACCGAAACATGTTGTGAAACATGTTCGCAAACGAACTTCATATGTTCATAGTTAGGTTGGGTGTTAACCAGTCGAGCAAAAGAACATTAAATGATTTAAAGACATGTAGTTTTTTAGCCTTTAGCCTTGGTGCGTTTTGGGCGCTATTTTCATGGTGCTTCGTTGGCCGGCTTAGTTAGTAGGCTCAGAGTTCAGCTAAAGATTGCGGATTTTTGGTGATGATCACATAGTATGACGTGTTACAATAATCCTTAACTAAATATGGGATTGTTCTGTGCGTTGTGAATCTACGTTTTTGACAAAATACCTACAAACACGTTGACAGTTATAATTTTATATTTATAACCATCCTGACCATGATCAGTTCATTCCATTTAAAATTTTCCGGACTTCAATATTACTGTACTCCTTACTTAATCCGTCTGTTGAATCGCTTCTCTTGAATGATTACTGTTTAGATTACAGATTACAAAGGCGTTATACTTTATTAACAATGTGCACTTGTTCAATTACTATTATACGGTTGTGGTTGTTACTCAAAACAAGTGAAAGTCACAGTTCTGGACTCCTGACAAGTGGTTCTGTACGAGCCAGTTTTGATAACGTTACTCGTTACATTTTGCTTGTTTTTCGCACGCTATATGGACGCATACATGCATGACTAATATGACAATGTATTTAGCTGTTTAAACTCGTTTAGTTCAATGAAGTTTGCCCGTTTTCATGGGACTCGCAGTGGGAATTACGTATGTGTCTAGAAGTGAATAATCTTGCATAGGCAATTCTTGTTTTTACTTAACTGTTTGTTAATTTTTTATATTATACATATGTGTATATTATCATGTAAAATATGTTTAACATCCAACGGTACGCGACGTGAAAGGATCGAATTATACATAAAAATTGCAATAAACTAATAATTAAACTAAGTACTTTAAATGTTTTCATTTATTACGATTTAATCGATTAAAAGCACTTACGTCTTCATAACGAAACCACGTGTTCTTTGCTCGCTCATGTTTGTGCAATGGACATATTTTTCACGAACTCTACTTGAGTTTGTATGGGGAATTATACAATCGAACAATGTTAAATCTAGTTCTACATTTTTTATATAAGTATTTGAAACCAGTTTTTTTTTTCTAATTTAATATGTTGCTAACTGTTTTTGCTGTTTAACATTTAAGTAATCTTTTCGTAACATAATTACCATTTTGTTAGCGTTGATTCTCTGTTAGCACTATCGTTATATTACTGTAAAGCAATAGTATTATTCATATTTTTCAAGGTAATCGAGCCAGGAAATGTTTTAACGAAGAAATAATTTATTAAATGTAAAATAATATTATGTTTGATTTCATTTCATATTAACGTCAAATAATAAGGTCACCCTTTCGGATATTAAGGAATGATAAAACCAAAACACGTTTAAAATTTTAATTAATAATTTTGATAATATTTATTTATTTTGATATTTTACACCTCTTTGATTACCCCATAATTTCTTTCATTTGTTAATTTTTAAAGTTGTAGGTTCACTTCGGTTGCTGTGTTGGAGCATAACTGAAAAAGCGATTCAGTGCTTTTTTATATGTAAGTCGACAAACAAAGTCCACCTGATCGTACATGATTATCGCTAATGCACGACAACGCGTCGGCGTCGTACCAAGTGCTGAGGAAGTGCATGGGTGTCATTAAACACTTACCGGCATAAAGCTCGTATGCTCCATTAAAAAGGCAATAAAATATTATTTTTAGATCAATAGCCGATAAACGAGCAGACGGGCCACTTGATTGTAAGTGGTCACTGTCATCAATGCACGTTCGAGACACCAAAACGTCACCGGGGGCCTACTGGTCGCTGGCTCTCCAATACAGCACATGAAACATGTCAAAACATGTCACGGTTGATTCTTAAGGTTGATGGCTAGCCGGGTGGGTAAAAAACCATTCCACCATGCACGAGTACCGTCTAAACTCTAGATTAAACCAACTGGTACAGGACCGTTCGCCATAGTGTGGCCTGGTGGTGGCGGCGGCTGGGAGGTTGGATCGAACTCCTTACACCACAAACATTCTTTAGCACTTGTGTTCAGATGCTACCGTTACGAATAACACAATAACTATTCCGGTTTGAACTCCATTAGGTACCTTTACCTAAGGTATTATATTAAGGTAATTAATAATAATAGTTCCAGATGCCTTTGGAATTTATTCACTAAATAGACTCCACGTCTGTTCAGTACTTTTAGAGCAAAAAAAATAATTAATTATTTATGTCATATAATGATGTAACAAATGACAGTAGCTATACTCATAGTCCCAGACGTTATTCAGCAGTACATTTAAATATCAATCATTGCACTTCATAAATATGGGATTTGGTAATAATTTGATTACAGCTTCACCTCTCATATGCCAATGTGTCATAGTTTCGACAGAATAAAAAGAATTGAGTATAACCTCAATCAATAAGTTGTTCAGAAGTTACACGGTCACTTACGAACGCATCAACGATTAGATAACTTATGAAATTGCGGTTTTAAATTAAACTATTTTAGTCATAATGTTACTTTTCAAACGATCTATGTTCATATCGTTGCATTTCTGTTTTATAGTGCTTATAAAATTCTGGAACCGAAAATGAATGAATTATTAATAGGTGGTTTCGACTGCTTCTTTTAAAATTACTTTTTTTTCTATTTTGAGGTGTTTTAGAGTAATAACACACGTATTAACTCGGAAAGGAATCGTCACCGTATCAACCCGGGTCGTCCAGTATTCCTTGTATGAAACTCGTATCATATCGTATCATAATCATTATCATAATCGCTTCTGCTCAGGACAACTACGAACCGCGGTACCGCTCCAGTTGATACGGTGACTATCCCTTTCCGTGTTGATATGTGTGCTATAAATAAATAATAAATAAACGCGTACACACTCACACACCCGCTGTCGGATACCCTGTGTTGCGGGTGGCATGGACACACGCAAATATGACATCACAAACATCTATGATCAGAGAACAAACATTTATCTGTCACATAAATGTCTGCCCTCGCCGGGAATCGGATCCGGGACTCCTCGCTCGGCAGGCAGGGTAGTTTAAGCTCCATTTAAGCGATGTATGACATTTAAGCTCCACAAAAATTGCATTTCCATTGGGAAAAAGATCTGCAGAGTACGGTGGGTGATAAAAAGTTGAGTCTCATCTCTTGTAATTTGGGAACTGATTATTGTGCATTCTGTGACCGAGCAATGTTATGAAAGAGAGGAAGGATGAGAGCCAGTACCTTTTTTTTATGTTCTTCTCATTTCCTGGCCGACAACGCATCAGTGATACCGTTGGCCTTGCTGATGTCCATAGGCGACGATGACCGCTTACCATCAGGTGGCTCGTCTGGTCGTTTGTTGGCTATTACCATAAAAAAAGGAGAAATGAGCGGCTCAAATTAATGAGTAGTCTCGTTTGTTTAATGGCGAGTTTATTATTTATTTTGTTTGCAACTACCCGATTACAATAATTAAGTTTCTTCACTACATCCAAGGCTACTGTTACCCGTGACATAGTTTACACTATCGTTTTCAATACTTTAATGTTGTGTTTTGAATTTCATGGAGCTCATTTAAGATTTTAAGGACGGATTTGTTTGTTTGAATCCCAAATAGATAAATTATAAAATATTTTGAGTTTCCTGTATATATGTCGACAGTTTTATGGGTAAGCAAGGATCTAATACAAAGAAAATAAGTTCATTAGATTCTATTAGATAATATTTCTTTTAGGAGCTTGGTTCAATATGAAATGGGTGGTAACCTGGTATGTCACAACCGTAATTTATGTATGAAATATAAAAAAAATACTTTCTCTTCGTTTGATTGTTTTGATTACTAAAATATTATAATGGCCACTGTATCAATATTATAAACATAATACGTATGTTGTCGGATAAGATATTTTAAAACTGTGATAAGGATTGTGAATGTCAGCTCGGAGGCATTGTTGTGGTTGAAACTTTGTATCCAATTTTTATTACGATTATGTATCAAATAATTTTGGTACCATCTTAAGAAAGAATACAAATATTACTTGCATTTGTTTTGCATAATTTTGTAAGTTCGTAAAGCGATTCAATGCAAACAAGAAAAATAACGCAACATGACATCATTATTATTTAAAGCAGGTCTTTTTAAGAATACCAGGAGCTCGTTTCTCAAAGTATTCATTTGCGACTATAGATAGTGCTGACCTAAATAAAAAAAATCTTGCTGAAACTATGAATAGATATTTTCTCTGGTGAAGTTTCAATGGCGAATTGCAAAGTAAATCTAAATATTTAATAAACCACACAACATCATATCAGATAAACTATATACAAAATATAATATCGACTGTTCTGCGAACATTGAGTATGTTTTGAAGGGGTTTATTGTGTTGTGTATTGTTTGTGATACATATTTATTTGTAACTTTGTTACAAGTCTTACAAACATGTGAACGTAGGGCTTATGAATGAAACGAGCACCATAAAGTTTTGTGATTGGCCTACTGCCAGTAGCTATTCTGGGCGGGCGGGCGGCGCGCGCGCTTCTCCAGTTTAGCGCCGCGCTCCCACTGACGAGCCTGTCGGACTCACTCCGCACTCTCGTGCCGTTTAACTATTTTTTCTTTTAACGTAAACCGTCGGCGTCAGTTCCCGTCACTTTGTTGTTGTTAAAAAATAAAACGGAAAATTCTTGTTGAAAAATAACTCGAACTCTCTTAACTACTAATTATGACATCAAAATCGAAAGAAAATATATGCCGAAAGTTCATAGTTTCACATCGGAGTCGATAGCAAATTTAAAATTATAGATTAAATTACCTGTGCGGGCAGCAGTCACTATTATGTATTATTGATATAGTTCTAAATGTGTGTGTCTTACGTCCGTTGTTCAACGAGCAACGACCTGAGTCATCAAACCAATTCGCATTCAACAGAAAGAAATGAAAGGTACTCGTCTATGCGGTTATCGTAATTGGCATGTCCATAACAAATTGTTTTTCTCCTTTCATGCATCCTCCAGTTCATCTTTTTGATCTTTTCCCCTGAAAGAAATAATTCATTTTTATTATTGAACCACGTATCACACCACTTTGCATGATAACCGTAATGTGGTTAATAAAACGTCGATAGTAACTTATATGCACTGACTCCAAAATAAATGCTGTACATGTATGTTAGAACAATGAATTTTCATACCATGACTTATCGTAGGTACATTACGGTTTGTGTACATCTAGGCGCTCTTATTTGTAATACTTTTAATTATTCTATGCATAAAACTGTTGTATGATTTATGCGTTCTACTAATCACTGTATTACACATAGATGCATCAGGCGCCTGAAACTGTACGTAATAGATTGAAGTTTCAATTAGGTGACGCCAAAAGTCCATTACAATAGTTTTCAGTAATCTTACATATGATCGATTGCTTCATTATACTTACGTCCAAGGTTGTCGCAATCATGTCATTGTAGCGGGGCAACCCAGTATGGAGGTGACCCCGCTATGGTAGCGATGCCAACTCATTGACGACATCCTTATTTTTATTGGTTGTTTGAACGAGTGCGTCGACCGTACCCGCCCCCACAGCTGAACTGTGCGTGTGGCCTCGCGTTGTTTCTATTTACGGAACTGTGATAAAATATGTTAACTATCATGATTATGGTTCTCGAGAATCTCTTTACCGGATTTGGAGAATGTCGATTGTCACACATGATCAATTCCATCATTGAAACGACATTGAGCACTTGGCAAAGGTTTATCTATTTGTAAAGAGCAAAGATAATATATTTAGCTTATGAAAAAATATGAATTAAAATAAATAATATATAACAAATGGGTAGGTAGTTGTAAATTATTCAGAAATTGTAATATAGGTGTAATAAAATTTTATCATTCAATTAATTCTCATTTAAGTTTCGCTTTGAAATAATATTTTTTTCACAGTATTTTTACACTTTTGTCGTTGTAAAATTATGTGTATATAGTTTAGTGGCGGTTTATTATGGAATAAAATAAAAAAAAATTGGGTAGCTGTGTTGTTAGCGATTTGTTGAAACGAAGTATTCTTTTCTGCCGTCATGTCTTTTGTTATGGTTTTATAATGTGATATTCAGTCCGTACTATCGGTTTAAATGACGTTATTTACATTATCTGCTATCTAGATTATAATGTGAGTGATTAATGTGGCTGGCTGTTACTTAAGGCACGTACACAAATTGGGTGGTATCACACGAACAGTTTATTTGGTTACTAAAAAGACATTGTGTTCGTAATATTATGTGATAATAGTAATTATGAGTGAGAGAAGGTCGCGGTCGCGTCCGCGAAGGCGCGATGAGTACCATGAGAAACGTCAGGAACTACTATTTTCTTGGAGCAATGGTAAGTTAATGATATTCTTTGAGTACTCGTAGACATATTCAATGACAATTAAGGCGTCTAATTATAATAGCAACTCTTTGGATATAAAGAGTAGCTCTTTGGATAATCATGCTGGCCATTAATGTATTTCATGAAATTGTTAATTTTTGTCTGATCGTTTCATTGAATCGGTCGCGTGAGTCGATCAAACATTTAACAATTTGCTTAGCAACGTTTGGAAACGTCGTAATGCGAAAAATCATTATTCATAAGATTTATCAAATTTACCTTTATTATGTGAATGGGACAACTATATATTTTATACAACTGTTTCATGATCGACTGGTAGATAGATAATGATGGCGGAATAATATTATGCTCTAAAGAACACTCTCTTTTTTGTTTGTTTATGAGAAAGTCTAATATTTAACCTTTATACCAGCCCCCCCCCCCCCCCTCCGTCCCTCGCATTGCTTTGGGTAAAATAGCAGGGATGTTATGGAGCTCTGTTATGGATATCCGAAATAAAAATATATCCAAAGCCATAACCGAATCCTATAAAAAAGTTTCGGATAATTTCGGATAGTGGCAGACCCTAGATAAAACAGGTTATGACTGGTTAACGCTGACCGAG
>DWPT01004184.1:0-13526 GCA_018251895.1 Agathymus mariae mariae
ATATTAATTTGTGCGTAATGAGATAGTACTGAATCGAGCCTGTTGAGACTTTCTCTCTTTAAAACTAAAACCTCCAAACAGGTAAATCCCACCCTGTAGGGTTAAGAAAAGGTGTCGCCTTGTCTTTAACCGACACCACTATATCTAGGCCTACCTCCTTTGAGTTTGTTAGCAAAGTGCGAAGCGAATAGGATCCTCGAGGATTCTTCGGGGCCCACCTTTGCTGGATGTGATGCCGCAGTGGCGTGTCACTAGCACTTGAGCAAACAACGGTCCCTGTTTGTACAGAGCCGAAAGTGGTGATAGCCCAAACAGTCGTGTTTGTTCACTCGCTCGTATATGTTTGATCCGGCCTCCGACGCCAACACATGTTGGCTAACATTTTACTAATGTTTGTACGATTTGCATTGTGATAATTAGGCTCTCGTTATTTGAGCCGCCGCGGCTTGTGTAGAAAATGAGTGATACGCAAAACAAACATTTTAAACATTAACGTTACATGGTATTGCGGGGTTCATTGTTGTTCGCTTTAATAAAATTAAACCTACGTTAAAAAGTAAATTAATATAAAGTCTACGTATTTAAAGAGTTTGTTTAATGAAGAGAACATTTAATTTGAACAGCGTTCACACTCTTGTTTCAAAATGTTAGCTATCAAAATTACTCTTCGTGTGTCACAGGAGAAATTCACGGTTCTTTTTGCGGTCTTAATAATATACTTATATAATGGTCTCATCATGAAATTAGAAACGATTTTGAATTGTAAGATTCGAGAATTACCATGCAAGCTTTGGCACTTTCAGATTACGGTCCTAAAAAGACAGTACATGTACACAAGTCGATTCCCTTGCGTATTAGCGATGTGCTATCTCAAGGAAATGCAAATGTTATTACGAACAAGGCGCGAACGAACTGACGCTTTTAACTTCTTCTTTTACTTTTTTATGGCGTCGTGTCGAGACTGTAGTGGCCATTAACGATAACGTTATCTCGAGGGGAACGATCGGTTTCACGCTCTCAATTTATGGTTTGAGATCAAAATATTTACAAATTTGATCGAAGACTATGCAGCATGTGGTTCTCGAATATCAAATCAAATTCATTGCTGACTCCGCTGTAATATAATATTACTAAATATTTTGATCTGTGAAATTGGAAAAGCACAGTACCTTTTTATATAATATAAACCCGTAAACAATAACAGTTTCAATTTTTTCTATGTATATACGCTAATTTGAAGCTTTATATTTGTTATTTTAATTAAGAAATATCGAGACATTCTCGAATGTCTAAGTACAGCGATACTTAATACATCTTTGCTCTTTATAATCGTATCAAGTTACCTTTTCTCGTGGATATTTTACGAGACCACACGCGCGGCCATTACCGTCATATTCTTATTTCAAATGTGTCGGCCATCGTAAACGTCGAGCGACATGACATACGTCGGTAGTCGTCTCAGTTCATACACAACGGCATTTCAGTTTTACAGCCGAGATAATTTACTAAGGATTCGCGTCATATAGCACGGGTGATGTTCAGCTCCATATAATTTTATTTACAAGTTTTACTGTCCCTAGTTTTCTTCCCGCTGTGATTGTGTACGTAAAATTTTCCCTCACTGCAACCAATAACTTATTTATGGCATAATATTCATTTACTTTATGGTTATGGTTAGCTGTTATGCCATTGGGGCATTTTAAACAATATATATATACTTTATGTGGTAGTTAAATAACAGACGTTCATCACCTCTATAATTAATTTCTATATTACTATTATGTTTGGTGACTTTCAGTCTCATAAAAATTGTCTCTTTCTGTTTGAATGCTTTACAAAATATATTATGTTTCGCATTACCTCATTGTTGGACCTCACACAAAGGTTAGTCTTTATACTAAAAAGTATAATTATTGTATGTAAAAGTATTTTTATGTTATTAAATACACCAATTCATTTCCTTTCAATCTGGTAACTGATGACATGATTAATTGTTTGGGTGGTCAGTGTTCGAAAATCAAAACTACAGTAGAAGACAAAGATTAAAAATATATATTTTTCTTTACATTTAATATTTCTTTACACGAATAATTGTACTCGTATTTAATGCTCTTTGCAGTAAGCCTATAGCCTAAAAGGATGCAGTGATAATTTAGTTCTCTCGATCAAGAGACTCGAGTTCGAATCATATGCATAATATAAATTGTTTAACAATTGCTTTGGTGAACGAAAACAACGTAAGGAAACTTGTTTTTCAAAGTATGAAAACTACCAACTCGCACTTGGCCAGTGAGGCGGACTATGGGCTTAACGTTTCTTATTTTGAGAAAAGACATAAACCCAATTAATATGGATTGAAACACTGAAGATTCCGATGGTTATACATACACTTTGAATTATCATGTATTTGATAATTATTAAATGACTAGCTACCCTCACTTCGCCTCAGAAAAACTACCTTAAGCTTAGAAATAGCACCTGCATTGTTACCTTAGGGCTGGGGTTTTCTAGTTCTGTAAATTAGAACGGATCGAAATGAAAGGAACTTTAAATGTTAAGCGACGCTTACTGCAATACATTTGTGAAAACCGTAACGAAATCGGTTGAGCCTCTTCTGAGATTACAGAGTTACAGACAAAAAATCTAGCAAATATTTTTATACGTTCTATTGGATTAATAAAGGCCCCTAATAAAAATTTTTGTCATTTATCGTTCATGTACAAAAAGTAGTCCGTTTTTTTATATGTATATATTTTTATACAGAGAAGCGGTCGGTAACAAATAGTTTAATAATAATTAGTTTAATATTAATAAGTAATACATTTTTTTATATTCTAATAAATATCAGTTTTGTTATCGAAATGGTGGCCTTTTTAGATTTTTTTTGTGTCTATCAGTTATTGCACATATAACGCGGAAAACCCATATAGATTTTAATAGCCATATTTGGAAATCATATTATAAGTTACTATGTAGAATGTTTTTCGTCCTGTTAAATGAAATCTGTTTTCCCTGAAACAGATTCGTATGAACTTTATCTGAAGAAATAATTTTGATTCATTCATAATAATTGTTTTAATTCATGTGCGTTTGCTATTTGCAAAAGTAATACGTAGGTTTCCTGACGCGAAGATAGGGCGGGTTCTAGAATTATATAAAATATGAGTATTAAAATCGATAAAATATGTACATAAAGTTGAACGTATAAATGACAATCATAATATCTCTCGTAATAATAAAACCCAGCACCCACTTCGCTATTTAGACGCACGTTTCCGATTTATTTATGACCCCACACGGCTCGGACGCTGCCCCAGACCAATATGATTCAAAAACATGTCCCAAGCTCTATTCATTTCCGTTATTATCTAGCTATTACGAGTCCGGCCTCATTCCAACGTATCAGTGTGGTTTATGATTATTACCTCTTTGCCTCGTAAAACTACATTTATCCTCATTTAAACCCAATGTATAAGATTCTAAGTTGATTCTTTATGTGCGCAGATTGATCGTGAAACTTCAACGTGACCTGAAATCATGCGATAACAGATTCGTAAACGATTTAATTTTGAGGAATATTTTACAGTTTATGTTTCAGAATAGCCAATAAGATACTATTTATAGCGTTGCTGGGCTATGGGTTTTGTTTAATTCATTTGATATTTCTCCGAATCACTAAGCCGGTTTGACGAGGCGCGATGTTGTGAGTTACAAAGATTAACAAGAACGATTTAAATTCAACGTAAGAGTTGGGTGCAGAATGCGTCCGCCGATGATGCATGTGGTGAAGGGACGCGGTTTATTTCTGGAGCTCGTAAAATCGATTATCCGTCCGATTCGTGTGCGTCGTATGCGCGCGGGCATCGGAACAGGATGCACTATTTTTGTTACACGGCTCTTTGACAGATCGGCGTATGATATTAATGTGCTGAATTTTAAATGTAATCTGAGAGCTGAAAATATATTTTACACAAATTTTGACGCAACCAACGGAATTTTATAGTAGCTATATAGCCGGAAGTCAACAAAATGAAGTTTATGTGCGTGAGTATAATCGTTATGTTTTCCAGGAAATAGTTTTCTTTTATATATTCGAAGCTTATAAACAAAGGTGTCTCTTTTAGATTTATAAACGCATTTACGGCGTTTACTGCTATTTTAGCTGTTGACGTTTATACAGATGCAATTTTTACAAAAGCTTGAAGCTGCTGTACGATAAAAATGTATGACATGTCCAATTAATATTTCTCAGTTCAGCAACTAAAAGTGGCATAAAATTTGTAGACAGGTTTATTGTCTTAAGTAATTCAATGAACAAAGATTTGAATATCAATTCCGTTCATGCGTAAGACATATTGACTAGATAACTCGATCATCAAATAAGTTCACTTGCAAAATTATTCACATCACCATAATGATTATACTAATTTCATCACAAAATTTATAGCCTTCAAACTGACAATAGAGTATAATCCTCTTGCCCACAAGCAATAACAACATTTGAACTGCACCTTTAACGAATACCTAAATTGGCAAACAAGATCACAGCAGGTGGCTAAATATGGCCGCAGTAAAGTTGAACGCTCCGTCATAAATCGACCAGTGTTCTAAGATCTGAGCTTCCTACTGTATTAATATAAAAGAGCTACACGCTAAGTAAATTACCGTGTCATTGCGAAGCTCAATCAAACTTGGCCGTGTTTATGTATGATGGAATGGATATTCGATCAACAGTGCCGAGATCGTGCGTGATTGATGTTTTTTGAGAACAAAATAAATGAGCTGCCTACACCTACTGGGAACAAATATATAATATTTCGTTTACATTACCCTGAAACTTTAAGTCTTATGGATAACTGCATAAGTACCAAATTTACTGAGCTAATAAGTTGTATATATATAAACATCGTGCATCGTGTACAATTTTAACTACGAGTCGTAGTTAATTTTATTCCTTGTACTGGGTAATATATCATAGGTACGTTCGTACCTAGTTCGCTCGAAAGATAAATTAAACCGGTTTCTTAGAAATTACTCCATGAATAATTTGATTATTATTCTTATAATGCAATCATGAACACTCTGTCTAAGACGTTGATTCTCAAAACTGACACATAAAAGTCACTGCTATTTCTGCGAGATGATAATATTAAGAAGTATCGAAAAGGCTAATTAATGAAATTACCGTGTCGCGTTAGTTAATAATATATTTTAAATATTTGGTTCGGTTCGTAGTGGACAAAATAATCCGTTTGTTTCCGCAGCCATTTCTTATGCCGTAATTATCTTCGTGCCGCTAGTTATTTTTCCTTTGAACTGATACATATTGATCGGTGGAGGTACCGAGAAATAATACTTGTACGGTTACGTAGCTCGTAAAGATGGCTCCATAGGTAACCAGTTGGAAGGCGCGGTAGCTCGTTAGAGATCCAACACGACCTGTCTTTTATGGTGAGTTGTTTGGTTAATTGAGTTTATTTTACGATGGCAAATTACCAACCAGGTCGGTAAGAAATCGTTCAAGATAATTTCTCGTTAGCTTGAAATAAGCGAACTGCATAATTTATTGAGTGTGCGGGTTTTTCGATACAGATAAATTAATACATATATGGTATCAATGCGGTTTTATGGTTTAATTTTAAAAACATCAATCAGTTAGTTATGCGTACATGTGCAAAGATAAAAACAATAATATTTAAATATTGAGACAGAAAGTTAAAATAATTATATAAAAAGTATAAGGTGGCGTTATATAAATATGTGTGATTATGATATTTGAACCTCTGCTAAACTATAAGAAGGTGAGATGGTGTTTGAATTTATTAATTTCATCATTATCAAACTGCAGCTGTTCTTATTTAAGTAAATATATAATAAAACTGTACTGTAAGCAAACTAATTCACTTGCTGGTTTGGTGATATCGATGGTGATACTTACTTTCTTCCATTAAATCGCGTATGATGCATTCATACGACCACAGTAATAAGGAGTTTCAAGCAATTCCAATTTCATTCAATTCATCAATTTCTTTTATGCCAGTTACCTTTATACACGACTAGCCATTCCGCGGCTGCTGACTTACTGTCAAAAAGAAAATTTGTCTAATATATTTTTTTTAATTATTACTCATCCCCGATACGCTTTGCGAAGCACGATTCTTCGTTCCGTCCGCAATTGCACCCGAAACATTTATAACTTGTTATTATTATTTACCGTATGCACTTTCCATGTAAAACAATATATCTATCCGTATAAACCAACCCCCTTGAAAATTCGCCTAGTAGTTTTAAATATTATCGCGTTTAAACAGGCAGAGATTATATTGGACGTTTTGATTCGATCTTGTTAAGTATTTGAGTGACAGCGTGGTTGGTGCAAGCACGAAGCGCCTCAGTCACCATCCCACAATTATTATTAGATTTCAGTTCAGGTTGAATGACAGGCCATTTTCTAGTCGGGCCGTGACTCTGCTCGCTCTATCTAAGTCTATTGAACGTGAGTAGTTTTGTAGGGCTTACAAAATACACTTGCATGTCTTAATCAGAGTCATTACCTTATCGACTCTAACATTTCTACAAACGGTGACACCTCTACATATGATCAGATACATCGTTATATGTGTACACATACGGTCATATCCCTAAGTTTGGATAAGCATCTACGCCTGGATGAAGATGATAACTATTTGTATCTGCATATTTTGTTACATCTTTATATGAGGTCACATCGTTACGTTCAGCTACATTTATACTTTTGGTTACATCTTTATGTTCGGCTGTGTCTTCACTTTTAGTTAATTCTCTATTTTCGTTTACTTATCAATATTCAGTTACGTCTTTATAATCTATATTTCCGGTTACCTTTCAGCTTTTAGATACATCACTAGATTCGGTTAGGGCAGTGTTTTTCATGTCATGATGTCATCATCGCTTTGGAATGATTGGTTTTCCCAAGACAAGCACAATTTCAATTAGGCGGTACCCTTACCTGGGCACGTTATAATGGCAGTTTTGACGTATATGACTTTTAGAAAAATTTACAACTACGTTTGAAAGAACAATTGCTGTTTTTTTTTTAAATTAGCCGACAAATAAGCAAACGAGCCGCCTGATGGTAAGTGATCGATGTCGCCCATGAACATTAGAAAGGAGAAGAAAGGAAAATATCTCCCAAACCCCCAGATGGAACACGTCGAGGCGTTTGCCGGCTGACTCGAACAGGAATATGGTAATTAGCCAAGCAGCATTCACGGAAAACTAATAATATCTACGAGTAATATTATAATTCGCTTCATAATATTCATTAAACCAACACTAAACGCATGAAACAATGCGCGTTGGTAGCAAACAATACAATTACTATAGCAATACATAATATAGATTCGATATCGCAGTAACGAGGCGATCGACTGAGTCGTTTTTCCACAGAGATTCCGGTCATTTTCGTTTTGTTTTGTTAGTGCGTGTTATGTCCAGGGACTGCGCACGGGAGCGTTGCCTTCACGGTAACCAAGTACTTCAATACCCATGCATTTTTATGTTATTTCAGGACCCAAGAGGAAAAATTTATGCCACAATTTTTTTATTGGGAGCGATATTTTATAGTGCCAACGTTAAGGCTACAGTGCTAACGTAGAAATACTTATTTGTACCAGTGTTGTGATCGAAATTCGACCGCAATTATTAAATCTTGCTAATAGTGAAGCTCGTTACTAGGTACCAAATCAAAAACAGAAAATAGTTTGACAAACAGAAGAATGAAACTATTTTGTCTCTACGTATGTAGGTGTATATGTATACTTATTATAATAAGACAAAGTAGGTGTGGATAAGATTTATTTGCGTATATATAGTAAACCGAAATATATGAAACGTTATACGAATTAGTAATGTGAAGAAAATGTAAATATGCAAATATATTAAACTATACAGGTACATATTATTTACTCTGCAATAAAGAAAGAATTTTTTTTTTAATTCAAAGCGTTATTTTAGACGAACATATAAACTATTTTACAAATACAATTCAAGACCATAAAATGTATTATAGATAAAGAAATATCCGGATAAATTTTAAAGCACAATATTTTGTTTTACTTCCTATCCTCTAATGTGAAAACATTAAAAATGTCTAACAGATTCCTCGCTAATTTTAATGGATTCGGTTTTATATGATGCGTTAATTTCTCGGTCGATTATTCCAAAAACCATGTCGAAATGGTGGCTGCAAAGAGCGAGATAGCATTACTAACGGAATGAGATGACTATATGCGTATATTACAGGTGTGAACGAGACACGCGCGGAACATGCCTCGCAAGCTTTCGACATAAGTTCTCAAAGTTTTTGTCCAATTTGCCTAATTGCTTACCATAATGTCCTCGCTATGGTTACGAAGTCGTAAATAAGTAATTATGTTTGAAATAAACGCAACAAGATATTCTCGTTCCTCTTCGCTTAGTAATTAGAGATTTATATGACGTTCTTACATTTCTTTTTTGTAGTTTATAGACACCAAGGTAAAATGTATACCTATGATATTTGCGTAGTGAAAACTTTTTTATAAAAAAAATAACGATGATACAGATAATAGAAATAAAAAATATAAATTAAACTTTGAAAGCTTCTGAACGGCCCGTGCTTTTCCTTCGACTCTCGTTAAGAGCTTTTAACGAGCCGACCTTGCTATAACGACGAGAATGAGATGGCACTATTTACGGCTCAAATTTAGTACGTTGTAGACAAGGACGGAGCGACACGCGGTTAACAATAAGCTTACTAACAAGATAACATCGTCGTTCCGAAAACGACTCAAACGCCATAATTATGCATTGAAATATACAACCTATTATTATTAACACAAGGTATATCTTTTCATAAGTAAACATCGGTGGTTATTTGACAGATGTTGACGTATGTTGCCTGACTAACAAGAATGACTCGGGCGTAAGATTTTTATTATTTTGCTAATATAAACCTTTTATTGGTGTGGGACGGCTCAAATTGGGTTAGGTTGGTCCGCACTGCGGGATTCTCATAAAAGCCTTTTGAAATTTATTCAAATTGGTTTTCGTTGCGTAGCTCTCAGAAGGCAAAGGCTTGAACATGCGCAGGCGCAGATCTAATAAAAGCGTTTGAGATAGTATCCTGTTGTAATTATTATTGGTCATGGCTGATTATAACACGCGTACCGTATACATGTGTAAAATTAAAAGTATTTCATACTTATTACAATATAGACAGTGTAGTTAAACACAATCAGTAGATTAACCACTTTGATTACCTAACAAAATTAATCATGTTTCTGTGTATTCAGTACAATTAATTACTTATTCTTATTATCTGTTGATCTTTCACAAACTTTTTTGGTTCGTTTCCTTTGCATACATAAATTATTAATAAATTTAATAAAAATCATAAAATTGTATTTGCAGTGAGATATCGAATAAGTAACTTGAAGTAATTAAGAAGAATAACGTACTGGAAACAATCAAGTTCTATAAAAAGACATCGACGCGCGATGTATTAAAACATTTGAATTACAACGTACAAAAACTATAAAATCACCTAAAACTGTACAACAAATATACAATAATTGTTTCGCTTGTTAAACTACTGTTGTATTTAAGTATTCAATGGACTATTGTAAGAACTTATTTCAGTTACAGATTTGTGAAGATAAGTCAATAAAGTAAGTAGATTTGTGTCCGAATAATGCGTTTCGATCCAACGTATCTATTAACGACTCACTTCTTAGGCTTCCACGGTAGTAATGCATCAGTGACAGTATTCATACCGCCATGTAGTTATTATTTGGTAACTAAAAATAATGAAGTTATATGTAAATAGCAGAATTTCCTTACGACAAAAGTTATGGTAGTACTGATACAACCCTATTGCATCAAACATCGTATGAAGCAGGGATGTTATGGGGATCCGTAACCGTAACCGAAACAATCAGATATCCGAAATAAAATATATCCGAATACGATAAAAAAGTTTAATAATATCGGATAGTGTCAGAATCTAAATTAAAAACGTTGTGACAGGTTTTCGCTGTCTGAGCCGACACATTCATAATTTTATTTTTGAATTTTTAAGGGCTTTTCCTATCTTGTAATACTAAATAATACCTAGAAATTAAGTCAAACTGTTACCTTACATTATATATTTTTAAAGGTCCTATATTATCATATATCCGTAACCCAGTTATTCGAAACAACCGGATAGTCCGAAATAATTGTATATCTATAACCGTAACCGAAACGGGGAAAATATTATTCATATATCCGTATCCTGATCCGAAGTTTCATATCCATAATGTCCCTTGTATAAAGTAATTTGCAAGTATCTTAAAAAGATGCATCGTTTTTGAAGGCCTCGATTCGAAATCAATTAATTTAAACAACATGCCGTAATATAATACTGGCAGGTATGAAACATTCTTACGTAAAAGAAACAGAATTTTGTCTTTTATATATATATATTATGTTAATAGAGGACAAACGCAAACGAACAAACGAGCCACCGTCGCCCGTTAACATCAGCAAGACCAAGGTATCACTGATGCGTTGTTGGCCAGGAAATGAGAAGGTAAGAAAGAAAGTAAATATAATATTATGTACTTCAATAGTGTTGGCAATATAAATACAATTTTATTTCACAATCATAAGTCAAAGGTCTCTTAACAACCTTAACTGTAATACCCTTAACAGCTTAATGTTCTCTTTTCAAATCATGAGTGACGTCTCATTGCGTTCCTCAACATCCAAGATGGCCGCTCAATATATAATCGTGATAAATATAACAGATAAAGAGATTCTGTTGGTCACTGCCCGTTGTAAAATACACTCAGCGGGGTTTGCTTTATAATTTATAGAAACCAATATAAGGATAATGGAGTCCTTACCTCCCGCTAGGAAATTTGTTAAAATTTCGGGTTTATTTATTAGTACTTTTAGAATAACTGCATTTATGTTTGTGACCGAATTAGCCCGTTGCGATTAGGCTAGCAGCTTTGTAGGGGAGAAAGAAGTGAGATGATAATTATGTCTAAAGGTATAAATCATCATATATCATACCCCGGGGATTGTTGCAAAGTAATTAAATACTAATTTAAAATCAAAAGATTTCCGCTTTATATTATTAACTATGAGATATAGTTTTTAATCGCCGAACATTTTGAGTTTAGATGAATGTAAAGTTTATTAATATTTTATTTTAATTCACAATTAAGTATTGTTACCGATAAACCTGTACTTATCTGATATTGGTACGTTTTAAGCGGGTTACAAATTGGTTACTGTATTAAAACTCTTTTAAGTCGATCGATGCGGAACCTTAAGCTAACGCCGCAGATGTTGGAGGCAGGAAGGCTAAGACCAAACTTATTATTATTTGGGAGCGATATTTGCTTCGACACCTCAAATCTCCGGGATAAATTAAAGCCTTATGTTTAAAGTAGAACAACACATTTAAAAAAATCGAGCACCTTAGTACTTATTCGTCGATTCTATACTTTTATTCGTCTAAGATTTAAAAATAAAGAAATATCTCTTTCTTTTCTTTAATTCCCTGTATTTCTCTGCGTCTACGGGTTATCGACCGCCCAAACTGACCAATCATGAAAGAAAGCAGTGATAATAAATCTACGTGATTTGTAAGCGGAACATAAATTCGTTGTACGCTTGTATCTGGGTTCTTTTTTACAGTAAACACAGCCATACCTCCGTCGCCACCGACACGCCGCGCCGTCACTCACGTCAAACCTTATTACAGCCCGCCTCGTTACCTATAGATGAAAAACGATACCAGAAAAAATGATGGGGCCGATAATAGAGCGCTTTATGTAGATCGCCGATGGATGAAGCGTATCTTCATCGCTGGATCCGATTTAGGGTTAAAAATAAAATTTACTCTTTGGTTACCAAAATAAACATAGTTCTTGGACCTTTGGTTTGACTTTTGAGTTTGACTGAGGCTACCGAGACCTACTTCTGCGTGAAGGAAGTCTATATTGTCTTAAACCAGACTCGAGGACAAATGGACAATCTGTTAAAACTTTTGTCGTTTGGGCTTTAGGCGATTGCGAACAATTGATATGGATAACAAACAATTGATTCTAACTTTTTAAGTTGTCAGTGGTCTTTCATAACAACTGAGGAAATCCCATGCTGTTTAAATGCGTATTGCAAGTGAAGTCACTAGACAGAACGAGTGTCAGAACTTAATAGACAACTCTGAGACGTCAGGACGAGGTTTAAAGGCCGCTTAGCAACCTTTACAAAGACACCTCGAATTACGACATCTGTCACCCGTCCTCTAATCGCCAATCAACATTGTTCATATTGTAACACTGACATTGACATGTATAACAGTATCATAAAATATGATACTAATTTTATTAGTATAGGCGTTGCTAACGTAAATCATTGTTAGAGTGATAATTTAAATATGTTGATTTTAAACCTACTCTTTTAAATGTTTCCAATGAAATCACTCGCATCTTAGTTGCTGAGAGAGTGGGAGGTTCAGAAAGTTTCGTTATAGACAGCATCAGCGGGCATGATTGTAGCTTTGATGTTGCCGCCGTCAAATGCTAAATACGGTTCAAAGTTGCCGCTTCTCAACAACCACGAATAAACAAAAAGTTATATAATATACTAGCAAATGTCCTCGCTTCGCTTCGGAAAAACTATCTTACATTTAAAAGTAGCATCTGCATTTTTCTCGTTGTGTGAATTAGAAATACATATATTAATTCATAACTTTCTTATTTATGGACAGATTGGAATGAGACAAACTTTAAGTATTAAGTGATGCCTACTGCGATATATTAGTGAAAACCAAAACGAAATCTGTCAAGCCGTTTGTGTGATTAGCGAGAATACAAACAATTAGACAAAAATTCTAACAACTATTGTTTTGTGTTCCATTTCGTTTATAACGGCCCGTAATAATCTTTTTTCTCATGTATTCTTCAAGTACAGAAAGCAAACAGTTAGAATTTTATTATTAGTATAGATTATTACAGCTTTTTCGATCAAGTTTATTAATGAAATATTACAGGAAAATACATGTTTTATAATTTATGTAAAATATATATTTAAACCAGTTTATATTAGTTACCAAATCATTTACTGATGTTAGACGTCTAAATACGAAATTCTCGGATTCTCGATTTTCCCGATTTCATGTAACTTTGAACTCAAACGTTTGGTGTTTGTTTAAATATTCCAAATTCAAAATTATCTAATGAAAGTTACAGAGTACTGTTTCCAATTTTGTATTTCATCTTCTTTTTTTGTCATTTGAATTTCCTCTGACATCGTTCTCTGATATGATCTTCTGGATCATGGTTAAAAGATAACTTCACGTTATTTTCCAGTTTGAGTTCCGCATGAATTGCATGAAACCTTAATAAATAACCTTAATAATGAAATAATTCGAAGCAGATAAATTACAATGGCCAATCTCTAGATAACTGTTCTGAGCTCTAAACGTTATTATTACAAACAACAATATTAAC
>DWPT01004185.1:0-13526 GCA_018251895.1 Agathymus mariae mariae
GATGAGCGATAATGTCTGGCTTTAAGATATAAAATAAATGGCATACAGTATGAATAAAATTGTGCCTGCGATTATTTATGTTAACAAATAACTCGCTTCCGTGTATAATTACTCTGTGCTCAGTGTTTACGTTTTGGTTTTCAGACTCAATGTGTATGTATACCTTCAACGAAGATAATCAATTTAATCACACAATTAGGTAACGATCTACTTTCGCGGTCTGTTGTGATTGGTAGGGGGAATAGGGGGGATAGATCATGATTCATAAATGCGAATGTCGATAGATAATAAATTAATTATTCAGCGGCCGTGGAGTCAGCGTTATTATTAACATGGTCGATTATATCAAACCAATTGTTTGATGAAGTCTTTCAGTCAGGGGGACCTTTATACGAGGCTAGCAAATAAATATTCTTCCAAGAGCGTATTCCTGATATTTTATCTGACATATCTACGGATGTCAATGCTATCCTCGGTATAACAAATAAAATTCAATTATTTCTACACGAATATCTGGTGTGGCGCCCTAAAAGATCAACCGAATTCCGAGAACCGACATTCATTGGATAAAATGAGAAAATACGGAATTTATAAAATAACTTATAATAATTATGACGGTCTTCAATATATTAGATATTATCTAATATCGTTTATGAAAGAGTTATTGATTTTTAATGAATGTTATGGATTGTAACACTTTCATTTCAATGCTATTCTGTGTTAGGAACTTCCAGACTATATTTCCTTTGCGAAATCACGGATGGGTAACTAGAATTCAATAAACATATACTTTCTTAACTTCCAAGTAAAAATTACAGTCCTTACAGACTGACAGACAAAATTCGTCAGAAGTAGTCATAATAATTAGTAAAAGAAGTCGCAAGTTTAAAATAATCTCCAGACATATTATATGTCTTTATCTCTCCAGCGACAATAAAACCTTCAATTTAAAAAATATATATTCAATGTAGCTACTGATTTATTATTTAAATTAAATTTATCTAAACACCATTTACATGTAAAAACCTAACAGCAGTATCTATCCCCCGACTGCCGGCACCACACACACACACACACACACGACACAGGAGAACGTTTCGTTAGAATGACGCGCTCGCATTGTCCGTCCACTTGGAAGGGCTGCTCGAATCGACAATCGATTCAGCATTCAATTCAATGAGTATTGAAGACCTAGGTGATGAATATTTGTCCACTGATTCACAGTCCACACATTCCTATGACATAGGTGTGCCATATTGGTTTATTCTTGTGCCAACTACAAGTACAAGCTTTCGTTTTCAGGGCAAACAACAAATAAAACAATATATTATTAGTAATATAATGCTCTCATAAAAAAACTAATCATCTGAAAAGCCACACATTTCGAATGTCCCATCCCTGTTAAGCGCGCTGGGACTGGTCAGTGCAAAAATTGCACCCTATGTAGTGACTTGGAAAAACGTAAAGTAAATTAACTAAACAATCTCTGCTGTTAATTAGACATAGAGATAAGATAGTTAAACCATCCGTTTCAACCGAACAGTTGATCCACGTGACGAATTGCTCCTCGTCCTTGACGAGGCATCGAATTAACAGTAACGTCATTATGTTACCGTACCTGCTGCGCTTGTGTATACCGAAGATTTTTCATGCCGTGTCTATCTATCTAACGATAACAACCTGAGGTATATATTGGTATGACTTCTAAAGCACTCATATAACAAACGATTTTGCTAACTCGATCGATTCCTTATGGTCAAAGTTAGTCGTATTTGACAAATGACAACTCCACAGAATCTTTATTCTTAATTATCAGCCGAAGGTTAGAATGTTCAATCTTTATTATATTCTATACCTTAACGAGGTTTGAAAGTTATCATATCTAGTTGTCCGTTTGTATGCAAGCACAAACCTCTATGTGTATCGCAGTTGTAACTGTACGGTTACCATTTAAGGATTAATAGAGTCGACCGTGGCTTGACCAATGAAATAAGGACATGACATAGTTTATCTGTGTGTACATTAACTGTCTATGAAAAATGTAGAGGTCTTCGTAATACAATAATAATTAGGTTAAAAACCCTATAAGGCATCGATATTTATGTGTATGATAAATTATATATTTTATTTATCCTTTTTGTGTGTTGTGAGACTGCTTTTTGCAATTTTTTACGTTCCAGGTTATTATGTGAAGTGAATAAGTTTCAATTTCAAAATTAAATTTATACGTATATATAATGGTTTATTTATGCAATGTAATCTGTACTAATATTATAAAGAGAGAGCAAGATTTTATTAATTTGGTGTATACGAAGAGTAATCTTCGGAACCAATATCTATACGATTTTTTTTACTATTTGTAAGATACATTATATGGATGGACATAGGCTATATTATTATTAGATACGTATCTATAATTTTACAACCGGAACAGTCTAAATGGATTGCTAGTATTTATATATATAACTCAAATAATTGAACACCATAATAACTTAGAGCAAGAACATTCTGCTTGCATAATAGCGGCAAACATTTTTAAATTTATTTGATATTATCTCTCGATTATCTTTTGATTGCACTGAACTATTTCATTTTATTATCTTTTGATTTAGAAATTTGAAAGATCTTGCCTTCATTGTAATGTAGTTTAACCCGGCCGCATATCAATAAAACAGATACACCTACTATCAATACTTACCGAGAAAGGGGATTTTTCCCGAACGTAATCACCCACGACTTTTATCGTGTCCATTATTAATTTATATGTATTACGTCATAACAAAAAATACAATAATCAAAACACACACACACACATGTAAGTCACGTCACTTTCGACTATAGTCACATACAATTGCGAACTGAAGAAAAAATATGATGTTTAAAAATAAATCATTGCAATTAAATGACCGCACGTTTGACTGTAGAATAAATTTCATTATAGAATTTTCGTTGCGAAATTAAATAGAGCGAAACTATGAATATTCAACATAATTTGGTATGTGTAAATGTACATCCTCACTCAGCACTATTATAAGATTATGTGCCTATGGGAGAGAAATTTTAAATACTGCTTTTATTTAAGGCGGAGACAGTCAAGATTGATGTTACTGTAAAAATATTTTTGACTTCAACCCATTAGCGGCTGACTACGTTATTTTTACTTGTAATCAAGGATGCCTAGAAATTACTCTTTCAGGCTTCTACAGTGCGGATTAGTGGAAGGTTAGTCGCCAACTCTAGTGTCGGAAGTTCTTATCAAGCCCGAAGTTCTACGACATGACTTAACCACCGCTACCGATAATAATTAATAGCCAACGGCTTATCGTGCAATTGGAAGCACAGAAACGCTAAACTAATTTTGCCACTATTGGTCACCCATCCAACTGCCGACTGCGACCGCAGTAAATAATTCAATCAATAATTTACGATCGTCCTATGCCGGGCTATGACTATTAAAAAAAATCAAATAAATTAAAAAAAAAACTCTTCACTAAATGAAACCTTATTTCTTTAATCGCCGAAACTAAACTGTTGGGTTATCAATCACCGCATAATGACGAGTTTGACTTTAAGTGAATCTAGTATAGATAGTATTTTATTTTGAAGAACTTTATTGTAGTTGTTTTAAATGGGAATAAACACTGATATTTTATAACGTAATTGTGGTGAAATGAAATCCTTTTTCTATGGTTTAAAATTACAGGTGTTTGCAGATGCTGAGGTGAACGATGAAGTGAAATTTTACACTTTATAACATATTAAATTGTACGCCGAATACAATATGGAAACGTGACGTAACAACCGGCACGGACCACTTTCATGTAATTAAAACACGATACAGTCTAATGGGTGTACAAACACCGCGAGATTCGCTAACACACTGACACTCGCTCACTAGAGAGGCTGAAAATAATGAAAGATCATTCATCTGTAGGGTTGCCAACTTATTAAGAAAAACGATTACTTCACTGTATTATATTCTCTGCTCAAACATCACCTGGAACAGAACGCTCTAAAGCGCTAAGATCATCACTTGCACTTGTCATGTTTATAACACCGACATAAATTAATAATTAAGAAAATAAACAGCATTATTTATTATATTCGTGGTCTGTGTTTATTTTGACTAAATATAACGCACGCAAATACCCTTTACCTTTAATATTCAAAGGTAAACTAAATATAACATAGAGCCACCAACTGTGTGAAGATAAATTAAAAAGTACAATTAACAACCCTACTCGATCGTGACATTGATGTCACAATCTATTTAAAAAGCTTCGAGTCAATTATATACTCTGCTTATTTATATATAATATGTACACAAGCAGGAATGGATTTGAAGTGAGTATTTTTTGATAACGTTAATTTATTGTAATGTTTGTTACAAACTGGTCTTGAAAAAGGTTTTTGTATAAAATTTTAGCTTTACTGTAGACCTAAATCTTCATTGATAACAGGACGAGCTCGGAAGCAACAACATATACTACAGGGGTAGAAATGCATCTTCGATAGACTAGACTTGGCAGAAACTAGTCAAAACCAGCGCTGATGACCGAAGCTAACCACCACAAGTACAGACTGATTAAACAAACAAAAATAGAGCCTTATAAATACACGTCTACAAATTACCCAAGAATATGTATTTACGTTTAAATGATATCAGGTGCAAAAATAAACAGAATGGCTTGACACTTCTCCAAGAGTTTCCGAAGAAATGACGACAACTTTATATTTGTGCTCATTTCTTACTGAATATCGAAATTGATCTTTATACCATCAACGTATAGTCACATGTTACTACTCACTTAGCTTCATACGTATGAAGAGGCCTCCAAGTTTATTTATATTGCTTCAGAGGAGACAATGGTCACTATTTAACCCGGATATCGGAAGTTCACAATCAGCCCAAAAAGTCCCAACAGGACTCCGGAATCCTGCACATTACACTTTTCGTAGACGTGACCGTTCACACTATCATTTATCATTGGTAAACAATTTTCGATCGTTTTTCCTAGCCACAACACACACATTTGAGAACCTAAAAGTTTGACTTTGACCATCGAATCAAGTCCCAGTGTTGCGACTGCCGGTCGTGACGATTCACTGTTACAGTTTTCATTACTGAATCGGATTTATATTATTTGAATATCTACGATAAATATCTGAATCTGGTTATGTGTCGTGTGCGGAGCTTCAACTACTGCTCGGGTGCATGCAAGCCCCTAATGTTGCCACTTGTGTTTGAAATTTTCTCTGACGAATATGGCTATGAAAATACACTGGCAAGTCCTCGGAGACAACAGAGAGCTTTAAGAACGTCATGCATACCCAATGGTTTAACTATAGGCAAATAACTTTAGAAAAATAATAGAACTGTTCAAAATTCAAACACTAGACCCCGTGTGGAACACCAACTTTGTAACCACCATAGATTAGTGACTGCTTTACAATCGCTGTATTCATATAATATTCAAATAGCTATGTCTCCCAATAAGATTGCGAATACGGTTTGCCAGTATTAATTTCGAGTAAAAAGCGGCATAATTTAAAAGCACCAACGATAACAAATCGCAATATTATTATTGCATTTATGACGTCATGTCACAAGCGCCATATTGTTTACACAGACTATATTTATAGGTGATGTGAGAACCGCTCACAAGGTTGTTGACATTGACCTAAATAGGGAAATGAGATATTTGTCATTTAGTATTACAAACTAACGATGAATATTATAATAGCATTGAGCGAATATATAACAAGCACCCATAGTTCTACGGCTTGCAACGATCGTGAGCGACCGATTGTGTTATGCAGTTAGAATTTCCCCGTCGCTAATATTTTTAAAGTTCTGAGTACACACGATGTGAGCAACGTACAAGCTACCAATGACGTAGACATAAATATTTCCTGATCAGCTGGAGGAAACTTTATGAAACGCGGGCGTTCACGGATCATAGTCCAGTGCCCGATTTTGATAAAACTTTTAGAGGGTTTCCGTCCTTCAGATAACACGTTAAACTAAAAACAAACGTATCTGCTAGCTCGCATCCCTTTCGATAATGTTCTTAATGGTGTGCGAGATCTACCAAACCTCCATTCGGCCATAATAGTTTAGGACTAACATCTAATTGTCATAGAGAATTCCCTACAAGCCACGACCCTGCAGGAGAGCCAGCAATAGGACAGTTACAGTTAGTGATAAAACAAATAGATATACAAGTAAATTGGTTACGTCGTCATATAGTTTCAAAAAGGTTCAGAGTTTTTTTATGGGGCTTGGAGTGCGTAAAGTTCCTTAGTTGATACACGAATGTGCAACCATTGTAACTTTTAAGTGATACATTAAAATACAGCTTAAATGTAAAGGATATTATAGTATAGATAAATATATTAATGACAAGGACGCCTGGTAATAATAGTGTCGAAACCGGTTCCGCACAGGCTTAAACTTTTGTTATTACCATGTTGTTTAAAAGATGTGCTGAGGAGTTTCTTTCGCAGTTTCTTCGTTTCAATATTAAAGCACCTTTTCAAAACGATAGCAGAAGCAAAAAATGATGTGCATAAGTGTATTTATAGAATACCTACACGATGAAATGATTTTGAATTTGAATTCGATAGTATTTCTCCATTGTCAATGTTAACAACGAAGCATCTTTTGGAGTCAGTTCAAAACAAATTGAGTTAACAACATAAATCAAAATTCAACGAGATATTCCAGCGTACAATCAGTGAAGCCAATTCACTGATAAACCCCACAATATCCACGGCACGTGTTCGCGGCGATCGTTCGCTTGTGGATTTGGAAACCATCCAAATGAAGTCACAAGTCTTTTAGAATTGACATTCACTGTTATTGCGAGTGGCTAATAAACATCCCTCATATTGATTAATCATCATTATAATTCACAAGTCCTCTTCCGAGCTCGGATTACCCCTCTGAGAAGAGTTAATGTTTTGTACCGCCACGCTGGCTAAAGTTTTAACTCGATTATCTCGCTGGCTCATTACCGGTCACGAGTCCGGAATTCAGGGAGGGTAATCAAAGTTCCCAATGGCGTAACTTCCAAGAAGCTCACCCATAAGGGTTTAATTACCCCTAACTGAAGTGGTTAAATCTTGACAACCTTAAATTCTCTGGTAAAATTTGACTGCAGGAGTATTATACATTCAGCCGTGATGGTGCCGATGATCATGGTAAACAAATGTATTTTATTTATAGTAAAATAAATGGTGTAACATACACACACATCCGTTCAAGTAAATTCGAATTAACTATGCGAATATCTATTTTAATACATTCAATACAATATACAACCGGTCCAGCTATGATCAAATTCAAATTGATTTAATCATTTAGGTATTTTACACTTATGCACAGCATTTTTTGCATCTATTACCGTTTCGAAAAGTTGCTTTAAGATTTAGGAGAAGAAACAGCGAAAGAAATCTCTCAGCACATCTTCATTACCATATGCGATACTTAGGTGTAACATCTTCAAAAGTGATTTTTTTCTTGCGTTGACAGATAACGCTCTATGCTACGACTTTTAAGCGAACTACTTTACTTTAATATTAGTAACAAAAATGTTTTTACACAAACGGCGTTCACACAACTGTTGGACATCGATCTGTCAATAGTATTCCAAAGGTAACTAATAATTTGTTAGATACAATTAAAGCGTATTAGCTTCTCTTTACGAATTATCCTAACGTTCAAAGATAGAGACCGCACCTGAAACGATTATTAGGCATTTTTTTTTTTCATGTTTACAAGATACATGTAAATCTTAGTCGTAAATAACACCCAATTATTTTAAAGACGCATCCGTGATGTAATTTTTGAGGTTATCGAAACGTTAAAAAAGGCAAATTATAATTTATTTATAATGATATTGAACTCAATATGTTTATAACCTGTTTCTGATAAGTATTACTCAAAATAAAATAAAAAAAATAAAAAACTGCGAAACGAAAAAAATTGTTACGTCCTTCTCATTCTCACAAGCCGATAAGTACTGGAAGAGCCGAAAAGTTAGCTAAAGCAGCGGTATCCGTTCGCGGGCGATAATCGCGAATTTGAAACCCGTACTGCAAACACAAACTTCGCGAAACTACAACGAACACGAGTTGAATTGTGCCGTATCTATAAGCAACGCTTTCAAAAGGATTTAATAAAACAATATTACCCCTGCAGTGTGTACAATGATATTCATATGAATAGATGGAATTGACCTTGTATTAAGAATTGATTGACTCTATCAAATAATTACGACTCGCTTCGATGAAAGAAATCTTTCTTTTTTTCTTCTTATTACGTGACCAACAACGCATCAATGATATTACTAATGTCCATCCATGGGCGACGGTCAACACTTACCATCAGGTGACTCTTCTGCTTGTTTGTCAGTTGATTACATAAAAAAAAACACTATAAAGAAACCTACATACTGGAGTCTTCTATAATATTCTCAAAAGAAAATGTGTAGTATGGCCTTTAATCGTCACATTTAGAGAGGACAACAGCAATTGCTTTGGTATCTCAGATAGGAGTTTGTCATTTTGTTTATAGACAAGTGATCCATGTCCGGATAGTAAAAACATGTAATGGATATACCTACATAGTTACATTCCTCCCTATGGAATCTATGTTACACTGAAAAGGTGATTCTGGATAACATTATCTGAGGACACATTTACAAATCTTTCAAATTTTGTTACGAGCAATTGACTAATTAATAACTGAAGTATCGGAATATTTTTTTTGTAGATTAAGATCAAAGGTCTAGGGGATGAAAGTATAAATAATATTGAAACCTGCAGAGTACAATCCAGTATCTATACTTTTTAATGACTCCCAGAAACCTTGTTTCACTTCGTATTTTGACTGTCGTCGTCTTGGAGAAAAGGAGTGTACAGAAAAAGGAAAGCTACAGAGATATTTGCATAATATGGGTTCAGGAATAGAATAGATGGCGCTAGTAAGTGACAGCTGACATTGTTTTTAATGCCAGCTGTCACACTGGTTAAGCCACCAACGGAAAATAAATTGTTATACATCTGAACAATTCATTACTATAAATATGGCCGCGTGCGGGCGATGGTCCATAAACTTAATTGATCATTATAACCATGACATAACCACCCACCCGCATTTCCATCGGTTACTCACCGATATCCTCATCTCTCTCGTCACACGACACACGCGTTAAGCAGAGTGAGATGGACGATCAAAATGGAAGGAGAAGGAATCTATTTTCATTTTTATGATCCACATGCATCGCAGTAATGAAGTACAGTTGTTTACTTGAGAAGTACCAATCACTAGGAGACTTCAGTAATACTGATAATTGGTTGTAAACTATGTAGGAGACTGCTAACTTGAAGGAGAAAATATTTGGCAGAATTTGCGAGATTCTAATCACACAGATTTAGTCGCAATCTCTCAATTAATATATATCACCACACCAAATGTCCCAAAATCGAGATATAACTGCTTGTAAGCGATTATTTTAGTTCATAAGTGATTGCAACCTCAACATATAATGACATATAATGATACATACCAATGATTCAGTGCTAAACACGCTTCTTATGTAAACACAAGTTCGAAGCAACTTGTTTCATTTTAGGGTAAATAGTGAGGTGATGCCCTGACTAACCTAAACATACAGCTTCTACAAGCTATTAAAGATTTATATTATATGAAAGCGATAGATCACATATGTATGTCTTGTATTGCTGCCAGCAAAGAGCTATACGAAATGCTTTATTATATCTAGAGAGACAATGGAATTACGTAATGGAAACAAAATTTTTAGCAGGTTACAGATGTTTAATAAAGATTATACTGGAATCCAAAGAACAAAAGTCAGGACGTAGTAAAACTATTTGTCGTCCAAAACATTCAAAACAAACCGGGTGTGACACAAGAACAAGCAGAGCGACATGTGTAACCCAACAGTGTTGCCATATTTTCATAAAGTGGACGTTGCTTTCACTGTAATACGTTCTGAAGCCTAACTGGAAAGGGATGCTCCTAATAATTCAAAAGTTCCGCACTTTCGAGATTGCAAGCGGTACTCCGTTACACCTATACCTCTAACCTCAGCTTTAAGTTGAATACTGAAATATAGGGTGAAGCACTATTTCGGCGCCGGGCGCTAAAGAAGATTTTCTGTGGTCTTACCGAATACGTAGTTTTTGTCGATGCTACACTCGTTGACTATTGTTACAGCGTCATCGTACTAGGTCGGTTGTCAAATAAATAGCGGTTGTAAAGTAAATAGCCTGGGGCGATTGAAAGCGACGAAATCACATAAAAAAAAGGATGAGATTTGTGCGTACGTTAAATTGTTGACTTTCAAAAGAGTTCTGAGGAAGATTTTCACTTACATAATAAGAATTTTTGGTCAATTCAATCCATATTATTAGCCTAAAAAATACTTAACGTAAAATTATGAATACCAGCGCCATATTGTACATACCCTTCAAACCGTCGATGACATTTTAGAAGTGCATCATGAATATTTTAAATTCCCATACACTGAACATGAAACGCAAAAGACATAGTAAGTCAGTCAGATAGTAGTGCATCTAAAATTACTCAACTGCAGGCAATCATGTCGTCCGTGGTCCGCGTTCCTCTTTCCTGCGCAAATGGCATCAAAAGTAAGGAATTCAATCACCTAACCTATTCATAATCTCGTGAATCAAAAAATACCTCCATTAACCTTGAAAACGCGCACGAGTTGAGTAATCAATCGGGCATGGCGTCGATTACGTCACGTCAGGCGCACCTTTGTGTATCATTCATGTCGCGGAACTAACAATAAGGCATGCAGCCTGGACGACAGATTTAGTATAGGCAAGTTCGGCTAAAAAACCATTCGAGTAACATAAAAAAATACGGCCTACTCAGAATGGGTCTAGTGTTGGATAAGGTTCCAGACTATAAATAAGATAAAATTATCTAATCGCAATCACTGCTCACTAACTTCATCGCCATCAACCTAAACCAGTCCACCGCTGGACATTGGCCTCCCCTAAGCCACACCACAGAGCCCGATCTTCGGCTCTCCTTTTCCAGTCACTACCCATATCTTTGCGTATATCGCGTAACTAACTTTGCAATATGATACATATTACGCTGTACGCGAGCGAGTGGATTTCATATCTGCTACCGGATTTACAACTAAGTTCTAAATATTGTTTGAAAAATTTTACAACCAATAATTACTAATTAACATTTACTTTCTTACATAATAGTGGATAAAAGTTGAGCTTAATAAAAAATGTTTAGAGGGTATTTTTCGTATAATGCCTGATGAAATATCTATAGTTTTTATAAACATAAGAATAGTATTCGAAAGGGAACCGAAAACGCCCAACGAAAACCCCCCCGGACTTCGTTCGGGTTGAAAAGTAGATCAAGTCGTTCTTGCGTTGTAACGAGACATACAGACAGACAAGCAATAATTTAAATGAAATAAAAAAGCTTTTTAAATATTATGCCACAAAATTACTTATAATTACGTGTACCTACACCAAATACCGTATAATCTTTAGATATACTGACAATAGGTAGCTTGTAAGGAATCAAATTACCAACAAAAGTGTCTATATCAATAAAATGTAAATGAAGACATAACATTGTTCATCCATGTATAACAAAATGCCTGGCTTACATCGAAGCACCTGCATACACGGTGACACTGACCTACCGTGACGTCAGCATGATATCACCCGCATGACCGCATCTCAGCATGCAGAATACTGTTGTATCTAAACGTACTGAACTACAATATAAGCAAAACATTTAATAAGCACAAAAAAGCAACATTACAATTAGCAATTCTCCCACCGCGTTGGTCAAACTCAGATCTGAAAACTTAAAATTGTCGAAACCATTATGGAGAACTCATAGGTTTCCACCAGCCAAATGATAATTAATTTCTAATCCACTGAAAAATTACACATGCGTGCGAAACTGAAACTCGGGATCCTTGAGCGAAAGATAAACCTGAAGACCCTGAAATTAAAGGGCTGTTGGAGGGCACAACAATGCCAAGGACTAGAGAGCAACATTTCATTGGAGCTCTGTTGTTGAGTTTAACGGACTTAATTAAAAAATAAATGCTTATTGTCCATTTAATGGTCGGAAGAAAACCTCGCAGACCGACCCTATAGTCAAGTTTGGTGGTGATCCTGCCTAGCGAGAGATGAGACACGAATAGTAGCAAAAACTTCCAGTAAGGATAATTACTGGACTGGAGGACAGGTGATTAAATTTTGGACCATATTTTTAAAGTATTTTGTAGTTTTCAATCAGACTCGAGATTAAACTTTGAGAACCTGTTCTGTCAGACATATACGAAGAAGTTCAGTTGTGGGCGGAATATTTTGTAGTACTCAAATATATTAATTAATTATTCAGTCATGACATTGATTGCAGTTTTTTATGTAATGGATGATTCAAACTGGCAACCGATTAACTCTTTTGGCAATATATTTTTTGTTATAAATTTCAAACATCTGATAGATATGTATTCTAATAGGATCACTCACGTGTTCATTTATTGCATCCGATTTCCTTAAAATTTACTCGGAAAAGGTGAAAATTAGTATCACGGATTTAGGCGATACAATTATCGATATAAACCCTAAATAAACATTTGCTATTACTATCAGGTTGGACAAATTAGCAAAAGGAACAATAAAATTTAAAAATAAAAACTTTGACAAAAATATACGCAGGAAAAGATATGCCAAGAACTTGAAATTTTATAATGTGGAAATCCTCCCGCGGTATAGTTTACAGGAAAATCTATGTAGTATTTTCAATGTCCACTGGCAACAGATATGCTGGATAAATTTATGTTTGTCTGCCCGTGCCGGATTCAGATCCATCAACTGTTGTTCAAAACAGAAGTGAACAGTGAGACCATCACGTGTCTACCACCTGAATAAGGCTCTTACACAATTGTTAGCACAACAAACAATGTAAGGAAGGACACCGCACACTTGACATTATCTAGGAATGTCTCGCGTCCTACAAACCCATTCACCTTCAGCGCTTTTACACGTACGTGAGTTCAATAATAGTAGGTTACATTTTTTCCACACACCTGCTGTATTTGCTTTAAGTCTAAATTTTATTACTTTTGCATAGATAAGGCACGAGTGCTCGTAACCGATCAATAAAAGCGAAGTGTTTGTCTGTGATTTCAACCATAGATTAATAAGCGTTAAGCTTTTGTCAGCGACTTCAATCCCTAAAAATTTCAATTCTACTACTCGACTAAAGTCCCCCGTCAAAAAGAACTAATGTTTCGCAGAAATTTAAATAAAACTCCGGCCCTATCGATCCGATTTTGATATAATATTTATGGAATTTTTAAGACGATTATGTAGATTTTCGAATGAAATGAAATGAAATAATATTTTATTCGAAGTTGGTTTTTATAAACACTTTTCGAACGTCAAACTACGCCATCGCTTCAACAAATCCCTACCGTGAG
>DWPT01004186.1:0-13525 GCA_018251895.1 Agathymus mariae mariae
GTCTTCCTTTGAAATTTAGTCGGCTAGTGTGAACCCTCAATCAAGGAGGATTCACTGGCTAACCTGAATACGCAAAAGTCTTTGTCATGCAAACTTCTTCGAACGGTGTGACCAATATTATGTAACGATCATAAAACCCGACGCCGTAGCGTGCCCTGCGCGACACAGAACCGTCCATGAATTTTTCTACCCGTATATTATCTGACATATACATCTCAGAAGAAGTGAGTGTATCTAGGACTTAAAACAATAAAAAACTACAGAGAATTTGTTGTAGGACCCAGTAAATTTTAAAATTTATCTGTGGCAGATAATACAAACGATAAAGACATCAAAGAGCCTTCACTATTCACTTCACTACTTCATTCCGGAAAGGAGACGTGTCTGCCTTAGCAACAATGTATACGATAAAATATCTACCTATGTACCTACTAGACGTTGCGCCGCGGGGAAACAAACGATGAAACGCGGTTTATTTTCGATCAACACTTTTAGTTTAACGTACTTTAAAATCTACAATTGATGTTATACCAATATCATAATTAGTGTAGTTAATTAGTGGTAAATATGAGATGATGTACTTAGTTTTTATCGTTTTTATTTTTAATTCGTCCAGTTCATATAATCATTTTCAGTGGGCCATGTAGGCTGTAAATCGGTACTCGAGTTTGATTCCCGGCGCAGACGTTTACATATGTTACACAGAACTGTTGATAGGCGGGCCGTAGTTGTGTGTGTACGATGTCACTTTTGTTTATGCGACGCCATCTGCAGTGTAGGGAATACCAGTGCCGGAATAAGTGTGTGTGAGCATTTTTAAACGTAGCGTATACCTAATGTAGAAATAGTGATTTGAAAAAATATCTCAGCGGAAGATTGTCTGTTTACAGTATAACTTAAAAACAAGCTGCGCTAGATATTTTCTGACGTTACTTGAACTTTTCTGTAGGTATCAACTTTAGGAACCTATTATAAAACCATACACCGAGTTCGATTAAAGATCGTTGCACCTTACGAAGATGTAACAAAATTATGCTTATTTGTAGTTTGATGATTATTTTAATATACCAGTTTTCTTCTTATATGTAAATACTTACATTTTTCTATAAATAATCCACGATAAATACATTGTTTTGTTTGTTATTATACATTTAGCTCAGAAACTTATAAGATAGCAGAACCTAAGAATGCGAGAAGGTTTAAATTGTCTCAAGTAAATAAAAATTGCTGCGGGTATATATTAAAATAAATAAAAAAAACCCGACTAATTATTCCTGAACTTATTCATTTTAAACTAAATTATAAATGTTACTGTGCTGGATTTATGTATTTATAATACCTTATTTCACTAAATACATTTAAGTGTCGATGGTTTAATCTCTTTATAGGTATACAAGTTCAAATGATAAGGTAACGTTAAAGTTAATAAGAACATATTATTTTTAATTGAAAGTTCAGTATCGAGACTCGTGCAACATTGTACCGTCGACGATTGAATTAATTAAGAATGCATGCATACATTACACTAGTTGCTATGTTCATTGGCACCCGTATAATACAGAACATAGTATAGTAATGTAATAATAAGCCAGATGATGTATGTTCAATTTTTGTTAAGATATAGTTGAGTTCATTGTATTATGCTTTTTTCAGATATTTCACTTATTATTTTTTACCTACACATTTTTACTCTTGTGATATGTTAATTTTAATTTAATTTAATCAATTAAATACCTGAATGGTTCAAGGTTCCAGTATCAAAAATAAATATATTTTATTACTTGTCGTAGAACTACTACTATAGGTACTGTGTCTTTATATAAGGCGAACAATTATAGGATACGGATTCTACGGTCGCTTAGAACGTACTATCTAAATATTATTTGGATACTAAGAACTATTCATGTAATAGATGTGGGACGTGTTTGTGGAACGAAATTATATATAAGGTTTGAGTTAATTGTTAAGGAGCGTGGCGTATGAGCGACGGAAAGGAAGAATGATAGCAGTACGACGTAATGTTACAATGTAGGTACGTGTTCAGAACGACAATTTATTAATAACTATATAAAGACGATTTTTGTGTTTTCGTTAGCTTCCTTTAATTCTACACAGGTGAAAGTCAAAATTGCTGAGAATGGAAGTGGATGGACGTAGGGGAAGACGAGGTAGATGGATTGTGTGGAAGATGATATGAAGATTAAGGATGTGTGCATTGAGATGACGAAAAATAGAGATGTACGGAAGGAAAAGACACACAGTGCCGACTCTAAATGATTGGGATGAGGGCCGGGAAATTATGGTGAAGGTAAAAATTAAATAAGATAAAAAACACAATGTTAAAGCAAAGACCAAGAATTCTTTCGACATGCAAGAAAGTTTGACTTCGTGTTCACCATTATGAATATTTAAAAAAGTACCTACCTAAATTTTTTTTTACGTTTCGTAAAATGTAGGTGTATTTTTTAATGTAAATGGAATCGGAATAATTACTTAATTTTATAACCAGATTATGAAATCCAGGTCGATAATTTGAATAAAATTCCACTCCGACTTAATACTTACAGACCTACTTAATAGGTAAGTAGATAGTAACAAGGCATTCACATTCTTAGTTGCAATTTAATGTTCTCGCCTTCTTACAATATGGGAGTCTTCAAGAGGAGAGTGAATACGCTTTTATAATCGAATGCGTTCAACATCTTAGATTTCATTACCACTTTCCATCAGGTGAGATTGTTGTCAATTATGAACCTAATCATTGTAAAAAAAAATTATACCAGATATTTGATGATTTTCAGTTTCGTTTCTGAAAATAATTTTCGCACTCATTAACCTACCTATTTAAAGACCTAGGCCTGTCAAGAAGTGCAGTAATTTCCATTTCACAGCAAGTATCTAGGCTAAGTGGCTAGGCAGGGGGGCAACAGGAGGTTTAGAGAGGTGAGCTTGGATGTGTATCATAAAGAGGTTCCCTTAAACACACCCGGATTGGAAGTCCCGGGAACTGCAAGGAGTTTCTCTCTCTACATTCCGTGATCCGTCCCGCACGGTGAATCCATGGAACGCTTAAAATTTCGTCTCTGTCAGAATATGATCTGGATCATTAATTTATTTGTTATCATCTCAGCTATTATGTTTCCATTGATAAGATATATCGAAACGAAACTTTAAAACTACTGAAAGAATCACTAATTCTGCTTAATTCAATTCTAATCGTACAAACCTGTTATTTTGCAAAAATACTATATTTATGATGGATTTACAAAACCACCTTGGTACAAAATCAATTGATTTTTTTTATATTATCTTTTATAAAAATAAACATTTTCTGTGTCTAAAATAAAATTGTTGATTTGAAGTCGATTGAAGTCCTTACTAGCTTCAGATTCTAGTATTAAACTTGCCCCTTTTTACAGTTACACTTTTGATAAATTTAATGTAGGTACTCTTTGTCCTACCCTAGTCAGTCTTTAACGTCAACAAACAAGCACGGACTTAACAAAGACAACGCGAATGTGATAAAAAACAAAATATGTAATTCGGAAAAAACTGAAGGCTCAGTATAAATTTATAGGTCTACTATCGGATCGACAAATTCCTATACGTGGCACGTATCTTATCTCGGGTATTACTAAAGGCTCACAGGCTACGGTACAGCGGAAGAAGCGAGATTGGTAGGTACGTACAGACGGTTTGCAATAACAATAATGCGGGAACCGCGCTGGGCGACCTGCCAGAGTTCTATCGATCCACCACCAACCTCACCAGCATAAACAGACCCCTGAAATTATCCCCCCTGACCTATTCTATCAATCTCCACTTCCGAAAAAGGGAGGGGCAAGGCAGATCATCCCTTTCCGGTCCGACATCAAGTAGGTCAAAGGGAAAATTTACAAACACTACTCCTCGCGAATGTGTTTTTTTTTTTAAATAAACCGAATAAAGCTTTTCGGGTCAATGCAAATGAGAATATTTATCTGCTGGAAAAGAGTTAAATTATATTTGGAAATACATTTATTTCTTTCCTCACTTCTTGTTTTGTTTATTCAGATTTTATTTTACACTCATTTTTTATATGTATGGTTGATTAAAATGTTAAATAACGAATAATAATAAAGTAAAATAATATCCATATTATTACATTGATATCTGTTATGGTTATGTAATTGGCCGACTTATTAAAACCAAGAAACTATGTGCTAAATACTAGTTGAGAATCCAAATCATATAAATAGAATTAATAAGTAAGTAATACCTTAGTTACTAACGATTTCTGCACAAGAATACTTTTTGTTTGACGAATTGTTATAAAACATACTACGCATAAAGTTAACTCAAAATACTAAACAAAAATATTATTTTGAATCGTTCTATTTTCTATTGTATTAAAGGAGTGAATGTTTAACTTATTATTATCAAATGAATCTCATGCAAACATAACAGACGATATATTTTACTTATTTATCGGTAGTTTATAAATAATACAAAAAACGCTCGAAATACCTAATGTATATTTCAAGTGCTGTACCGACGAAGTATTACTTGTTCACTGACCATTTAACGGAGACCGTCTGAAGTCTCGCCTCTTCTACTTTCTCCGAGCGCTTCTCGACCATCTATGTGGATGAAAATGTCAAGATAAATTGGAAGAGGTTAAGCTACTCAAAAAATGACGTCGTGGGTAGACGATTAAACGCACTCGAGATAAAATATGTAAAGTTCATATCAGTGTTGAGCCTACATTTTGAATAGGTACATGATTTTAAGTTGTATCGACATAAAATCATTGTAAAGAGCGTTTTTACCAAAATATAAGTGTAGAGTCGGCGTACCTGTTTTATATTAGTGTTTCAATAATTTTTAGGTTGTATGTTCAAATCAAAAGTCGGATTCAATAACTAATGATAATTTCTATCTACATTTGTATTTTTAGTAAACAATTTCATTATTTTGGTCAAATATAAAATCGATCAAATTTATTTCATTTTAAAGCGAAAATTATTTAATTTTTATATTGTTCAATATGTTTTATAAATATGTGTGTGTGTGTGTTAAATAATCTTGTATTAAAAAGTGTTAATTGTTATGTAAAGACACAAATATCTTCGCGTGTTGTGCATGTAAGTCATATGAGAACGGATTTTATTGACTTTGCGCCCTTTTTAATGAGTTTCAGAGTTACAACTGTATGTTCTTTAAGGAAAATTGGATTATAACATGAAAACCGAATTGCTACTTGATACACATACTCTCATTAGGGTTCAGAAGATATGCTTTATGTCATGAAAACAAGATCTGAATTGACAAAACATACAAATATAATTAATTTTATTAATAGTTAAAATAAATGGATACATCACAAAAAGTAAACACCACAAGTCACGAGCCTTCACAAAAATAAAATAAGCTTTTTTCTTTTACATTGTTTACTGTTTAATTGATTAGTTGATATAATAATACATTCGTACTTATTCAGTTAAAAGTTATATCTCCTGATCGATATGTACTGATCAAAAGTTTAATTAGCCTGCGAATACCATACTAGAATAAAAAATACATTTAATAATTTCATGATTACATATATCTTACCTAATAAATATTTAAAATTATGATAGTGTGTAATTATTAAACAATTAATAACATCTTGTCACTTACGGTCAGTAGACTCGTCTGCCCGTTTGTCGATTACTGACACAAAAATACTTCCTTACTTCCAGCAATTTGTTTGTGGTTAAATTAAATACTTCTAATATGGGATTTTGAACTTATATCACGACATTATAAGTACATTTTAACTTTAAATACCAAGAGTAAGTACCAAGAGTAATTCGTAAGTTTTTTTTGTATTTCAAACGATATATAGGCCCAAATATAAAACATAAATATTATAAGTGTATAAGAGTGCAACGGGTAAAATAAAATAAACTTTTACTGGGATATTAATTTTGTAGGTTATTGAACATGTATCACGTTGGCGTCGGCATTTGACGCTTCCTCAATACCTTACAAAGTTTTACTTTGCTAAATAGGCACAAAATTAAGTCTACGTAACAACACACATTGAACACAAGCCCCAGAAAAGTAAGGATAATTACAGTTTTTAGATGAAAACTTTTCATGGATGTTGGCTTCGTAGCCTGCAAATAGCCGACGGCACGCGAACTTGCGTGCTCGAGTTAGCCCCGCCCTTGCTATAGTTTCTTAGGTATTATGCCAACAGATGTAACCGACAGACAACAACTACAGTTTGTTACAATTTAAGAATGAATCCAGGCCATGAAACTCTGTAACCAGGCTGTGCCGTCACGGATATATATATATACCTATATTCAGGTCTACTATTGAAAAGACTAACTCGAAACAATCTTTTTGATATAGTCTTAGACAATAATATTATCACTTATATAGTTTAAGTACCTAAAGATGAATGTCAAACCAAACTGCCAAATAAAAATGTTAATTTGATTTGAAAGCAATAATAATTACATTTGTTTTCATAGTTAGTGGAAATTTACGTTGTTTATTTTAATTTTATTTAAAAGTTGGAAATATGTACTAAGTTATAAAACTGGGTAATATTAGTAACAGCTGTGGATTTTGAATAATGTACGGAATAAAGAATTACTATTATGAATATCATATACTTCCAAGTCCAAGTTGTAAATGTGTATAGTAATTTGGAAGTCTTTGGTGGGGACACAAATCCAACAAGTACAAGCCTTTAAGATTTGAGATATTTTAATTAATTGTAATGTGATAAACTAGTAATGTGGTGTAGTAACTACTAAAAGAAAATAGGTAATTTTCAGGTTCTTCGTGGTAAAAATACGATGGACTCGTAAAGTTAATGAGTTACGGATACGGACGGCTACAGTAGTATTATTGTTATTATTAAATAAATTAATAATTAACGAAAATATATCTGAGTTGTAATGTTGGTGAGCGGTTAATAAATAACTTCCACGCTTCTTTCTTAGTCGGGAATGCTTTGATGATGCTTTAATAAAACACACGCCCGTGGGTGACGGTGAACCGCTTACCATTAACTATTCCGTTTGCTTGTCCTTCGGCTGTATACAGAAAATAATAAAATTAAAATAAATATCTTAATGTTTGCGTAAACGTTATTATCTATAATATTAACATTTATTATAATTAGGGTATCGTTTTAACCCATAAAATTTTCTCATGGAGTTATTTTGTAAATAAAAAGTTATCATATAACTTCTTGAACATACGTTACAGGTTGTTGTTTAAGGAACCAATAAATGTAAAGTCAAATGCGTTTCCGTAGACTTGGCAGTAAATTGAACGAAAAATATACCTACACGGTCCCGGTTTTAGTAAACGGTTAGCATAATCCTTCTATTACGTATAAATTATGCATTCACGCTGTATTTCCGCAACCAAACCTGAATGCGACACCACACAAGGTGCGTGTCTACTTTATATTCAATGTCAGTTAACCACCCGAGTAGCTATATAGGTACAATTATTTATTTGAAGAACCCATCTGAACCGTTTATAGAAATCGAAATTGGGATCTACTCCTTACGCGAAGCGTTATAAGTAATAAAGCGAAGTAAATGCTCGTTTTGTTCATGTTAACTCCCTAACCACGATCATGTTACGTAGGTGACATCAGAAGTTTTCCTTCTGAACTGCAGCAGAGCTTTTTTACTTTTATGAATGAATATAAAATTATTGATATACATGTAATTTCTTGAATAAAATAATAAAAATAATAATATTTATACTGATATGTATAATAATTACGGTGGCGTCTGTCAGTGATCGTGAAACTTTTGAAAGATTTTATTGGATTCAGCCCATATTTCCACAATATTTTTTGCACGATGGTACCAAGTATGGTACGTGACGGCATATAGCCATGCTAGGATCGAAACATGTTAATATAAGCATGGTGAGCCTGTTATGGCATATTGAAATAAAACGAAGTAGTTGCGCACACGAAACACAATTAAGAGACTAATAAGTAGATATTCAATGACCTTAGTTAATCAATTCATTACACTCCTCATATATGTTACATTGTAACAAAGGCTGCGTCGTGTTAAGTTTGTGTTGATATTTAATAGTCTTCAAGCCCGAGCTTTCATAGAAAGTAGTTGGTAGATATTTGGAAATACTTTTACTTTCTAATTAACGCACAACCTTAGCTATTTTGAATGTGGACGCTTAATCAAGATCTCCCAGTGTGGCAGTCACAATACAAGACGACGTAGATAATTGGCTTCTATCGAGGGAGCTTAATGTATTCCATGTGATGTCGATGCGTGTGATCGGAATTTAAGGAATCAACTTGCGTATATGTTTGGGAAAAACATTTATTATTCTGAACAAAGACAATAGACTTATTTATATTCTTCGAAGTCCCATATGCTGTTTCAATTTATATTTTTATGCAGGTACCTAATTTTTCATAATAATACGGGAGTTTGTCAAACCTATTCATTTAAAATAATTTACCTAATTTCTATTAAACAGTTTGTTCATATTTTCATTACCTAATATAGTTAGTTATTGTAATAATTGTGTTTCCGTACAAGATACGAACCTTCGTAACATAATTCTTGAGATACATAAATAGGAGTTCAATGCATTCGATTTAATACGAAATTAAATCGCTTCAGCCATAAACAAAATAATATAAAACGTCATAACACTCGTAACTTAACACTGAAGTGTTTAACACAAATCTTTTATTATCACACGCTACATTCGATACTGGTATCACTTGCACACAACGCATTTATATAATTATAACGATAAATTAATTAATCACAAAGAATATGACTTTGCGCTGTAAACCAAAAATCAGAACTAAAGCATTCTTTGGCGTGCAGTCGCTCAGCTATTTTTATAGAGCGCAAGAAACCGATGTCACAAAACTATTGTAAATTTATGTTACTCTATAAACGACTCGTCCCAATGTATTGTACCGTAACCCTTTAGGTATAAAAAGCCACGGTCCATAACGAGCTTTTTGCTCTACTTTTGAGTAACCACATTTACAAAATAAAGCGGCGGTCATTATCACAGTTCACTCAAAAAATAAAAGCAAAAAATTAACGGTTCTCGCAAACACTTTTGTTTACGCTATTACAAAAATTATAATAAAATGTAATGGGATGAACGTTTCTAGGTACCTTGAAAAAACGTCAGAAATTTTAATTTAGGAAGATATACCATAGTGATATACGAGTGGTGTGAATTTATACCAATTCTAAACATGAAATAGTAATTTGTGCTACTCGTACCTGTTAAACGATAAAGTAAAAAAATTGTGGATATTTAAGTTTATTAAATAAAATAAAATAAAAAATTAAGTTTACTTAGAACTCTTTAATCTAACCATTGTTAGGTAATAGGTAACTATCTGTCTATATTTTAGATGAGTGTTAGGGAGGTACGTCAAATTATATACGGTAGATATATGAGTAGGCACATTTTAACGTCTCTACCTACGATATATTATATGCTTAGGTATCTATCAACTACAGTCGGTTAGTCCAACATTAATACTAGTAAATAGCAGCCTATAAAGTAACGATTTTAATTTTCTTTTCATATATTTGATTTGTATTAAATTATAAACATTTTTTAAATTTTGAGCAAAGTCGTATTTTTAAATTCCAATTCAAAATCATTTAGGTATTCAGTAAGTACGAAAGAAACACCTTAGCATATTTTTAAAACAATCTACACGTTTATTTCTGCTATTTTGACATTTATACATACAAAATATTCAAATTTACACTAAAAATAAAGTTAAACTAATATCAAATAATTAATTGAAATAAATGTATAATAATTTATCTCTGTACATTAAAAGTTATACTTTTTTTGGCTTCATCAAAAACGTATTATAGACATTATCAGTACCACCAGGCCCTCGTCATCAACGATCTCCTACTGATCAAAATACTTATATTTAATCAGTTAAAATTTTCTTCAGAATAATTTACTCAAGTTACCTGCTTTAATAGCACAAAAGTATACATTCTTCAGTACACTATTTATAATATTTTCATAATAATAAAATTGTCATAAATGTCATAATGAACTTATCTCCAAACATGATTTGAGATATGGCACAATATACATCCAGAGCGAAATGAGGGTAAGTACAGTGGTCACCGAGGTGAGATACTAACGATTTGCTTGATGCATAACCTACTTGTATATAATTTATGAATGTCTAACTATAAAAAAGTTTTATAAGCAATTATGCATAGTTAGGGATGAGGCAGGTACATTGTCATTAGATTTTTCTGTGCAGGTGCACAGGTAACTGTGCAATAGGTATAGGTACAATAGGCATTTTATCAAAATAATATAATTTTGATGAATAAATACATTTGATGTTAAGTTAATTTAAAAACCAAACAATAATTGGGGGTAGTAATTTTTGACTTCTGAACATTTCTCTCTGTGCATGTATCTAATTATTTTAAAATTTTCACCAACGCTTATCATGGTCTTGTAGTTCTATATAAACCTATTTGTACTTGTAAATCTTGTTATCAGCGCTCCAGGTGGGGGAATTGTCAATGTGTGAGTCAATAGTACACACAGCATCATCTCACAGTACTGCCATTCGATACAAGATGGCGCTGTATGTATCAATGTTTATTAAAGAGTGTAAGGAATTTGTTGCGAGTATTTAGTCACTTTTTGTGATTAATTATTGTGTCATTGTTAGTAATTTTGTATTGCTAATAACATTTCAAAAATATATATACAACGTAAATTAATTATTTTTAATAGTATTATATACATGTACAAGACATATTCTTACAATTCAAAAGAATTAACCAATTTATAGTTTTATACAATATAGAGTTTAATATATTTTAAATTGGGCTGTAAATATTATATATTATGCGTAATAGTTATTAGAAGTTTTTAGAAATATTTTTTTCTTCTAGAACAGTGCTGCCAAAGAATACAACGGAATTCCGTGGAATTAACAATCGTAACATGTCCGTCAAAGAGGCCTATGCCATAGCAAATTGTGACCAGCAATAAAACGTAAACAGCTACATATAAGAACTATTATAGCTGTTACCTTGCTGTCGGTTGCGACCATACGCCATTAGTGTGTACTTAATGTTTTACATTCCTTTTACGACCAAGTAAATTGTTTTCGCGCCAATTCTATAACACAGGATTGTCATCAGAATTAGATATTCGTAAGAGATTATGTATATCACTGATAATCGCTTGTTACTTAATGTTATAGATTACGTTATAAATTGTACAGAGCTACAATATATTTAATATTTATCTGTATGACAGCAGTGAATAATAAAGATTATCAAGGAATTATAAATCAATGTATGTGTATTATATAGATTCAAAAAAGCTTCATTTTTAAATTAAAATTTGAATTTAGAAATAAATAATCTGTAATAATTTATGTTTTAATTGACGCACTAATATGGTTATAAATAAACAAACTTGACAAGATTGTGTCAGTTCATTTCAGTTACAGTAATCAATTTCTAGTTGAATTTATGCGACATAGGGTTTCATACCGTTGGTGTATCCGGAATAGTTTAATTTCTTTTGGGAATTTTAGAATTAGGTAAAGGTGAGGATTGTTGTTCCGTGGTTTTATTATCAAAGATTTTTCTTTTTTCAAAATTTTAATACTAGTTCCGGACAGTGAGGGAATGGTAAATTACAGTACATTTATATAAATATTAAAAAAAAAAATTGATAATATAAAATTATTCATCCGTTTTTCGTCGGACATTTTTAAAAAGATTGATTTATTAAGAAAATATAACAATTTTTTCCATATATTCCATGAAAAATTAACTTTCGTAAATTCATGAAAAATTAACTCACTCCTATTTTGTCCAAAGTACAGGTTGAAAGAGAATGAGACATTTTGTTAAAAAATAGCCTAATCTGGTTCAAATTTACAAAGGAAAATATTAAGCACGCTTAGACTGTATAGTACAGATAGCAATGACTTCGAACAACAAAGACCTTGAACTGACCGTGTGATCAGCAGAGGATACCATGACCAGGGAAGACTGACTGAGTCAAGATAGAGGCCCCTAGAGCTTTCACTTACATTGCCACATTTACATTATGGAGACAATATTAAGATGTGGTTTTAAAGTAGCTAAGGACCTGCTTATTTAAGGGAGCCCATGTAACAACACTAGCAGAGAAATGCTGCGGATATAGCATCGTTCGTTACTTAACAAATTACAGTACGAAATGTCACGTACACCTCACTGGGAAAGAACATAGAGACAAGAGTGTGACAGTATTTTACATATTTATTTAAACTTTATCATCTGACCTAGAAGTAGGTGTAAACAGTGGGTGAACTTAATGCCTTGGGGCATTCTCTGTCAGTCGGCTCATGGTGAAGATAACAATAAAAATATGAGAAAAAAAGAGTATTAACAATGACCTACAAGACGAAACAAATATGTAGGTTTGGATTTGAGAGACACGAATGCAAGATTTTATATGGATGCCGTATTCCGAATAGTTTGCGTTGCAATCATATTACGGTTGAACCTCGATAGTGGTCCAGCGTTTCTAGAAATTATTTCTATAATTGTTTATTCAAATTCTATATTTGCTCACCAAGTCTCCCCCCTGTGGGCAATTATATAGTGGTTATAAATTAAATTAATTAAATATATAAAATAATATTTCATGTCATTAATATCATTGATCAAAATAGATCAGATAAGCTCTATGAAATTAAAGATTTTTTTTCATATGACTGACTAGTCGACAAACGAGCACACGAGAGTCCATACATTTCAGTAACACTCAAGGGGTCAACGAAGTGTCGCCAACCGACAAGGAAGTTAGGGACCCGCAATACCACTGACTCTCAGATGAAAACATTTTACGGACGGTTTTAGAATGTATCATCGGGTTGAACTGAACCTAACTTCTTCCAACAGGAGTAACCAATCATCATAGCCTCGTCACTTGTTCAACAGGGTGCACCACGAGCAGGGGAGATTGGCTTGGATTCATGAATTGATGAAGTGTTTAAATCTCAAACGATTAAATAATTAATAGTGATAAAAACATATTGTAAAGACGTTTAAGAATTGTCATTTTGAGTTTCTAATAACTCATAAAATGTTAACTCATTATATGTTTATAACTTTAGAATTATAATATAAAATATGTATCGGTAAAGTCAACTCTAATTAATCAATTCAGTTTTAATGTAATGTACTTTTTTACGTCATTTATGTGGTTCCATTTAAAATTCTGACCCATTCAGTGATTTTATATTTATTGGTATCTTGTTATACATGATATACATATATGATTGTCGTTACTTGTTTGCCGTATTGGGGCGGCCTAGAATACTCCCCCCAATCCCATGCTGGCAAAATAGGGTGTCGTAAGAGGCGACAAAAGACAGCCTACTTGGTGGTAGGGCTTCGCGTAAAGATTATATTATCAGTATTATTATTAAGTCGTTAATATTATTATTGGTATTATT
>DWPT01004187.1:0-13525 GCA_018251895.1 Agathymus mariae mariae
TGACCTCAAACGATCTTGACCTTTACCTTCAATTAAACATATTATGAATTTGTATTCAACTAGACAACATTTAGACATTTGTAACACCTTGACATTATTTCAACAAAATGATTAACACAAATTTAGTAATTATTGGAAAATATTAAATATGTACAAGTGTACAAGATGTACAAAGTGCTACAAACGTTAAACAAGAAATAGGCATAATTTTGTTATTTCTTCATAACGCCTTAAAAAGGTTCAGCGTTTATTTATGGGGCTTGGAGTTCGTTTTTACAATAAGATTTCATCGTTGATACGTGAATTACCTTTTGGAACTTTTATACGGGGCGTTAAAGCACAACTTATAGGTAAAGAATATTGTGATGTAGATGAATACGTTAAGCATTGATAACCTAGTGGTTTGATCGTAGGTCTCCTGTACGGAAAAAGCGATTTCGAATCCTGCATGCACCTTTAATTTTCAAAACTTGCTTCGGTGAAGAAATCGTGAAATGAATGTACCTAAATGAATCTTGAGAAAATACATACCTGAGAGTCCTCCATAATGTTCTCAAAGGTGTGTGAAGTCTACCAACCCGTACTTGGCCAACGTGGTGGACTGTGGCCTGAAACTTTCTCATTGCGAGAAGAAACCCGAACCCAGCAGTGGGACAATATGAGTTATATTTTCGATGAATGATGATGAATATATTGACGATAAGTCTCGAAACCAGTTCCGCACAGGTTAAAACATACTTTGTAATTGCCATATGTTGTTTTATAAGATGTTCTGAGGAGTTTCTTGCGCCGTTTCTTCTACTCGATGTTTGGAAACAGTGGTAAAAGTAAAAAATTACGTGCATAGGTGTATATAAAATAATAAATATGTGTATAAAATACCTAAATAATGAGATTATTTTGAATTTGAACACAATACTCGTCTCACAGAACTGCATATGTTAAAATACGTTACATCAGACTTGTATTCTCACAAAATTAAAATTCCGTTACACTGCTTGATCGATCGCTTCAAAAGTTACAGACGCAGCTACTTTATTCTCTGACATTTTTGTTATTACATAATGACTTTTTACGTTGTTTCATAGATAGTTAAAACTTGTAACTGGGATCAAGAGTAGACTATGAAGGATTCTATCAATAATTCCATTGAACCAAGAACTAAGGGATAATCGTGAAACCGAAATCAAAACATAACCTCCGTAGCATGGAACCGCTCACAAGGAATTTTATTCGCTATAAACACAAACGAGCACACGGGCTATCTAACGGTAAGTGGTTACTTCGACACATGGGCATCTTCATGCATCGACGATACGTTATCGGTCAAGTTTATTACAAACTTGATGATTGCTTTAAGGATAAGACTGCCTGAACATGAGTTTAACGTGTAACCATAAGTGCGTTCTGCAACTGTGAGTAGGAAAAAAACTCCTAAGGAATTTATTGCCGCTTCTTCTTCCGGGACCACTAACGGTAGGAATTTGTTGTGTTTTAAAAACCAATTTCGAAAAAATATTATTTCATTTCACTTCAAGAATGTTGAACTAGAAGAAAATTGAAGTTGCTTATTAACCTTCCAGCACTGCTACCGAAACGTGTCAGATATATTTCACGACTATAAGAATGTAGGTTTAAAAATCTAACTACAGCTAGGTTAATAAAAGTCTTAGCACCATGCATGAGTTTGTGGGCAACTTCATCCCACATTCATACGACCAAGCTTACCTCGACCACACTCCACATCACATATTCCCATAAGTTAATACCGTCGGGATTACACTGGATTCTAACCAGGGTCTCATAAAAAAAGGAACGTGGCGTCATTACTTCATCGGACGTTCAGCAGTACCAAGAGTAGGTGTTTTTATATCAAAAAATATTGCAACTATTGAAACCCAAAGAATTTCAAATCTACAAATTAAAAAATTACTCACTCTGCACATAAGGCCCTTTGGTAGGGTGTTCGCGAACGCGAAGGTCTTTGCGCGCGTTGCCTTTGCGCCTGGGCAAGGAGTGACAGCTCGAGGTCGCCGGTTCGCCCACCAGCAAGTCATGCACTCGCTCGTTGTAGATCTCTAAGAAACTGCAGAATCCACGATTGAATGATAGAGTTTTCACATGTTTAGTGTTTTAAAATAAGAATAAAAAAATTGCTTTTATTATACTCCAGTGACCGATCAAGTGTGAATGCACACGTGGAGGATTTGGTCAAAAAAATCAAACTCAAATATATTTGTTTGTACTGGAAATTTTAGTAGGTACAGAAAGTAAGGTCAAATGTTCCCTATCTTAAACAAAATAAATTATTTAAATCTAAAACATGTGTGCTGACATGAAAAACAAATTAATATGTATTTGGAACCAGAAAAAATGATACTATACTAAGATATTTTTATAGTTCATAAACAATTTCAGATTTGAATATACGCGTAGGTATATCAACTTTTCTGTCTAGTTCATTTGGAGAACATATACCTTTTTTTTTTTGTTTTCGAGCGGAACTTTCAAAAGATACACGGTGCCGTGGTAGCGACACCATGTCATGTGGGATTTTTACCGCTCTCAAATCTCCCGGTGACCTTCCACAGCGCTAAGTAGAGGACACCGGAATCTCTATAGGAACGCAACCGGAGTCCTCTGAGCGCGATGCATCTATCGAGCTCTGGCCGGGAGGGACGACATGTCCCGTTCCGTACCAACCGATCTTAACGACGGTAAGCGGCCACACATATCGTTGTCCTTGCCGAGATCGCCAGCCGGACGGTTCAAGCTCCCACTGTTATCGTCCGCCATCCCGGAAGTCCCCTTTTAGTCGCCTCTTACGACAGTCAGAGGATGCCGTACATCATATTCTGGTCCCGAAAATCAGAAATAAGTATATCACATACTTAGACAACCCTAATGCAATTTAAAAAAGTCGTAAAATTTTTGATGTTATAAAAAAGTAATCTGTTATGGTTGACACGTAAAGTACTGTTAATGACAGAATGATAAATGTTAAATGAATATTTTACATTTGATAAGTATATTTCGATCGAGTTATACATAGGTATATATTTTCAACTATATATATGACAACAGCACAACCGATTTGACTGATTTTTTTTTCGTTGTGTTTGTAATTGGCAGATCAACGTTCTATATGAAATGCAGTTTCTGGAATATTTTTGTTTAAAAAAAAAATAAAAAAACTAAATGTTAAAAAAATTTTTAGATAAATCGGTTATATGGACAGTATTTTTGTATGAAAATACGAAAGCTCTCAAGCTCTCAAACGGAACTTCAACTAAATCTTTAACCGATGTAATTTACGAATGCAACAAATTGGGATAACGCCTTACCGATCCATTACCAACTTGCACATCGAAGTTAGTCTATTAAGGTGTTGATATTGATAGTTTAAACCGAGACCATTCGTGTAAGTGCCGTTACGATTTAAATTGAAATGTAGAAAACAAAAGCGATTATTCTAGTGGTGACGGCGTCGGCATGTTACCGAGGTGTATGGGCGCAACCGGCGGCAATAAAACATCGATTCAGACGCTATTTACTACACTACGATACTATGAAAAACTCGGCGTGTCTGCACTATTTGATTGAAATGAACTGTTGATAACAATTGATAGAATGAGACTAGAAAAATTTGCATGATCTTTGCGATATTTTTGTTATCCCACAAATCAAGATTCAAAGATTAAGTTAACCACAAAATCTAATATTATAATTGTTTCACCACGAAGTCAGCGGTGCGGCTTACGAATGACTGTCCTACGTTACCGCAAACTGAAAAAAAATCTCTTAATATTGCTTCCTATCGGTTACCTCTCTAATTGCTAATTCATAGGGCGCTTCAAAAAGTTGCTGACGCCGAATCGCTGCATTCGAATCATAATTAACAATCGATACAATTTACAGCTCCAGTAAGAATTGTAATCTTTGTTAATTTATCGGTTTAGTTAGTTAAGTAAATGTAAGTGTCAATAAAATTGTATTTATAGATAATGAAATTGTCAAATTTTTTTTAACTCATTAAATATAATTTAACGTAACATTTTTTTATGCTCCCAACTAGGAAACCGGTGACTTAAAATGCCAATTTTCCCTGACTACGTTACAGAGTGCAATAAAACCATAACTACAGCTACTTGACAATCAGCAACGTCCTTCACAACAACGTCAAGAGCCACAGCAAACAGGTTTTTAATATCCCTTCAAAACAAAAGCAAACATAAATTTGTTTTAAAGAACACAACTGAAGAATTATTTGAAAATAATATATGTGAAAATTATTATTATTACTTAGAGGTGGAAAATAAATACATGTGTAATGATGACGGCAAATATAAAGCATAATGACGTCACAGAGCTGTAGCAAATGGGCCTGTTTGATCGTTCGATGTGCGATGACCCGAAATATTTATAAAATCCGCTTAGATCCTGACAATGGTATGTTATAGTATGGCTAATATTAGAATAGCTTTTTTGAAGTTATATTTCTTTTGGCACCTTTGAAAAAATGATGAGAATGAATTTTTGCGATGCGGCGGACACTGTTACCTAAAATCGACACTACGAAGTTAGCTACACAGAAATATAATATGAAAAATTTAAAACTGCGTTTGACGTTGAGAAATTGAGTATATGTTAAATGGTAGATATTAAAGATATACGCTTATAAGCATTGATAAAGCTACCATATCAAAATTTAAATATTTAATTTGCAATTTATACGTCACTAGTTATTAATTTTTAGTAAATATCTACATCATGTTTTGTTATATTATCATTTATAAGTATCATTAAGCGACCTCTATTTAAAATATACTAAACCAAACATGTAATATTATAAATAGTGCCATATTTTATTTGTAGAAATTAATATTCCCCGTGTAGTGGAATCTATAATACGATAAAATTAAAATCATAATATCTAGGGTGCTTTTTAGGAAATTGATGTGTTTCTTATCTTTGTGTTATTATTATCATCTCATTTTCACAATATTTGTTCTGAGATTGACCAGTCTGTATAAGTACTCGGTGGTCAGCTAGTAATTCTTACAAGCATATAAAGTTGCCACACGAAATAATATTTTTGGTTTTTTTTTTGTTTCTTTGCGACAAAAAATATAACTTCTTTCATTCTTATGTGCTGATTTAATAATCAACAATCGTAATTAATTTGCTGATTATTTTATAATCATTATTAGTTAAATTTTCCACATATTAAGTTCATCAAAATGTGCATATTTCATTTGGTATTGTAATTGAAAGTGATGAATCTCATCACAAGTAAAGATATTTTATTGTCTGTTATTGCCTAATACGTGGGGTAATGAACTATCATTTATGATATAAATGATTTTTATTAAAAGTTTAATTTTTCAAATATTTGTTAATAATTTCTGAAAAACATAACATAAATACTGCTTACGATATAAAACCATTATTATTAAAACGTAACCTTGCATTTTTTTAACTTTTCATTACATGACTCCAATACCCCCATTGCTCCCTACACACATTCACCAATAACAGATTCGAAAATTGTCGTCAATAGATTCACGAGGGATGTTTAGATGTATGACATAAGCGTGGAAAATTTATACAACAACAGATTACTACCAGTAACGAGCAGTCACTACTACTGAATACTTTCAGTACAACGAAACTAATACTTACTTAATTAATATCGTATTAATATGCTCACCGTATTAGTTATTTTTCTATTATCAAATCACGCTGCGTACATCGTAACAATTTAGCGGCACGAGCTTTGGTGCTGACACGGCCGGCAGGGCGGGCGACAAGGGGCTATAATCCGAGGGCGCGCGAAACCTTACTAACGCCAACCGCCGTCATACACGCTGTGTGTGGGTACGGCGATACCATAAACATTGATGTAGAAAAATTGTGAATTGTTTTTATTTCAGATTTTTAATAAAGTCATGTTTGATTAATGAAACTATACTTTGAAGCTACACTTTATATTTTCTATAGTTTACAGGTACGTAGTATTAATTTGTTAGCACATTTATAATCATCTAGAAAGCCTTTTTATTAAGAATATTCTTCAATTATTATTGATTCATTATTGATTTATTATCATTGAGCCCCTTGTATATTATTATGTAATAAAAATTATTCATAAATAAAGGCAATGAATACACAAAATAATCTTGAAATTTTTTCCTACAATCATGCTGTTATCTAACATTGAATTAACGACCCCCATCATCAAAATATATTTCATTAGTTTTTCAAATTGTAATATTCAATGAAAAACACAAAGATTCGTTAAAATAATGCGAGCAATTTTATATGAATTTCTTAACACACTAATAAGGGGTCTGCATTTATATTCCACATAACTCAATTGACAATCTTCTATTAATACTAAGGAAATTGTGTGTAGGTAGGTATATGTTCTTGGAGATTGTGATTTAAATAAGAAACATTATTTAAAGCACACAATTTTTAAAATACAATAAATACAAATAAATCGCATAAATTAAAATGTTCCACTTCAAGTAGGTATTTAATAATAATAAACTTATTACAATACGGCTTCTCTACATACTGCAGAAGAAGACTCTAAGCCTATGGATCTGATTAAGTAAATAAAAACATTTTAAAAATCTTTGTACCGAGTTCACCCAGTAACATATTTGCAAATAATAATAAATTAAAGGTTCCTGTGACACAAGCATACGACAACGCACACACGTGATTAAAAAACACTAAAACATAATGTATGTGTGGCAAATATGAGCCTGGCCAGGTTTCGAAGGAGAGACGATTCGGTCGGCAAGCGAGCACACTAAGAAATCTTCCCGTAACTAGTCTAGTAGATGTTCATATTCTAGGTGAATAATTGATATATTACTTATATCATTACATAAAAGTATTAGTATAGATATATAAACACGATTATATATACTATATAGTATAATTATTAATATAAATATTGGAATTACCGAAAATATTTCACAATCCCTTGTAGAGAAGATAAGCGACTTTCAAGACCTAACTGCCTTAACTGAAAAAGAATGGGAATAATATGTCGGGACTTATGTAGAGGAAACTTATAAGTTGAGGCTGTTATAAGTTAGTGCGATCAACATGTTAGACTTGATCACTACTTACCATCGGGCGGGATTGTTGACAACCATTAACTTATTGTATAAAAAAAAACTTGAGGAGAATTTTCAGGTGTGCCCTGTATGATACACCTGAAGGCTAAATGCTTGATAAGTAAAGACCATGGAACGTGTCTTTTGCAACGCTTATAGAACGTTATATATCTTTATGCATTAATACTTTACAACGATAAATACGAATACATGCAGCGCAGGGGAGATATGAGTATACGTTAGCGGAGATAACGCATCATCGCTGAGGGTGCTAGGCTCGCGTGTGTCTTTGACCTTCAACAATATGGCGCCTGTTTATTGCCACATCAACTTAATCGAATATACACGATACAACCAACTATTACTGAAGTGGTGATGCTACGTAATCTCATTTATGTCATAACTAGCTTTTGTTTTCAAAGAACTTTGTTCGAGGGTATAATTTAACACGCTTTAAGTTTTACTTACCAAAAACAAAAGTGATACAGGTGATATCTATAATATATTATAATAATCGTTACAAAATATGATTACTGAAACATTTCTCTATTATTTATTTTAAAAATTATGTTAAAGAAGTTAATTTCATTTACTTAATTTCCAACCATAAAACAGTAAAAGATTGACCACAAAAACTAAGTTTGTCTTTACATAAAAAATTTATGATACTATCTGTAAACCGAATGTTACTAGTGAGTATTGTAATAGCTGGCCGCTGAAAGGACTGAGACCTTGGATCATCGTTGGACTTGTCTTCGTCACAGTAAAATACAGGTACAAAATTCCTTTCAGAACTACCATTAGCGTTCAAATTGAATGTCACACAATTTTCGGCATCACAAAGGTAATTTCGGTACTGCGGAGAAAATTATTTCAGTATCATTTACGGTTTTCACACGATATAGATATAACAAAGTAATTTCGTCACACGCGATACCCTGATCTACTTCTCTTTACATTATATACTTTAACATTACACTTAAAACTTCAGGAATTGCACACCCATAACATTGGTGAAAGGCATATTACTGATAAGTAGAACTCAAGGGAAAGATTTTTGAGCGCAGTCGATACTAAAACCATTAGTATCTTTATATATTGTTATATTGCAGCAGTATTTATTAGCAACATTTTATTGGATGGCTTCTTAATATGCCGTCTACATTAACGTGCACACAGAAGTGTGCCTGCATGCACTTCACATTTTTATACTTCGAAAACACTTACCTGACAGTCACATCGAAGGCTTGTTCTTCGGCCAAAGCTCTGCAAATGCGAGGAATAAGCCCCGGTTGGGCATCAGTGCCCAGCATCGTGTGGGTTTTTCCAGTGGCGCTCTGTCCGTACGCCAACACACAAGCTGCGGTACCTCCAGAAATATTTGCCAGAACTTGACGCCCGATCGTATTAAATATCTACAAAACGTTGAATATATTTTTTAATTATGTTATATTAATAATAATATTTATTTTTTAACACTTTATTTAAACCACTACTGATCACAATGGGCTGATTCAATGTCTGACGGCATTTTCTTCCATTCGAGCCTTGGAAACAGTGAGATGCGGAGGTAGGTGTATAAAATTAATTATTAATATCCTATATTTATAAATATAATGTAATAATAATTATTTCCTTGTGTCATCTTTTCGAAGTTAAAGCGCCTTTTCGATACGGTAGAACTAGCAAAAAATGAGGTGCATAAATGTTTTAGATAAATAATTAAATTAATTTGAATTTGAACAGTTTTTCCGGGATATTACTGTTACGAAAATATGCATAACTGAAATGTTATTAACTATCTATAAAACTGACGAGATCGAATGATGATGAGAAGGATGATTATTGTATTATTATTTATATTCTAAACATATGCAGATATGCATATAACTAAAACTACCTGGCTTCAGCTAATATAATTAATTAATATGTTTATAATTCACTGAATCATAATACCTATTCCGAAACAATAAATAATGCGGGTTCTATTTCCAAACATAAAGCATGAATTTCGTGAAGCGAAGCGGGGGCGCATGCGTTATTAATATTATACAGAGAGAGTGTGAACTTTGTGAGATTGTGTGTATGCTTAGGTTAATCTACAGTATCACGGCACCTATATAAAAAATTCTTTTGCCATTTGAAAAGTACATTATTCCAAATGGATATAAGTTATTTATATCATTTAAGTTAGCCACAGTGATAATGATAATCACTTTGTTATATGTATATTATATGGATTATGCCAAAGTAGTATCTGGTAAAATAAGATAAGATTCAAATAAAGATGATAGTGAGAAGCAGCATAACGTAAATATTTCTATTATAGTAAAAAACATCGAGCTAAAAACCTTTTCTTGTGAGCTATACATTGGTGATGTGCGCGCGCAAGCGCTGTCGAACGTGAAGTCTGCGTGGTAGCACCGCACACGTTCACGACTGTCGCCCGCACCGGAAACGCTCACCTGAACAATGTTTCAGATATTTTAGAAGTAAATGCACCATAATGATTTAAATTCTACGTTAGTTATATCTTAGTTATATATTACATGTTAGCTATATTTCACTTTATTAATAATTTATTTATTTATTATAATATTAATTGAACCTTAATAATATTCATGGAATTTTACAAGCTTATAATTTAATTCAGACCTCGCCCAACAGTTCTTATCACATTTCTACACATAGGATATATAGATATCATGTTATAAATAAAATAGCACTTCTTACTTTCATATTTGTGATTGTCACAGAGTTCTCATCTACAACATGTACAACTTGCATACGGTCCTTTTCTGATCGATACTCTCTTAAAATAAAAGTTAACGATATGTCATTAAATTAATGTACTAAATTACTTATTTATTTCATAAATTTACATAAGAAAAACAATTCTAACTTATCCGTAAACGGTCTCACTCTAATTGCTAATTTAACATTAGTCATAGTACAAATTATATTTAAACCACACTGATACACAAGTTTATAAAATACGTAAACGCGATATTCTCTTAGAAATGCATCGACATTGAGCTTCCACGATGTCGGAGAACCGAAGTTATTTTGGGCTCACGACGCCTTGCGTCCCCCGTTATTACATAATTTAAAATAGACAAACCTACACAAAGTATGAAGATTAGTTATTTAAAATTTGATTTCGAAAGCAATGTCATTAAATGCTTAATCTGAATATGATGAAAACCGCAATTTTTTATTTAAGCTATATTTTCTATTAGATATAGGTTGCCTTTTCTGACATCGGATGGGAGATGGAATCTTCAAAACCTCCTGTGTTATACTAGTTTATTATTCCTATATGCGCAGTGTACGCTCATCCCGGGGTAATAAAAATCCGTTTATTTCGTCCTTCAAGCTACCATCTTCCCCGGATTGTAGATCTAATCACGCTCACGAGCCCGTCTCGTCCTCTTTATACCGTCCACAATAGTGAACATCCGTAAGTTTCAGTTCTGACCCAGATCTGTGTTATAGATTGGTCTTCTACGAACACAGTCAATTTAAATATCAATAACTTGTATGAAAATTGTTACTTTATGATTGGTCCAGGTTTTATGTCTGTATGTTTAAAAATTCGGAGATAACAATGCACATTATTTGTGGCAAGAGAGCAGAGTGCAGAGATAAAAAGAAATTTCATTCTTAAAGAAATAGGAAATACTAATTTCCAGGCATATTTACAAAATGTTCCTCCGAATTCAGAATATTTGTTTAATCGAGAGGCTATTTTAATTCCTTCGGTGGACCACAGTTCTGGTTAAATACTCCAACCTATTTAAATAAAAAGATACACTATAATTCTTTTGAACAGAACTCATACAGAAAATCTCTTAATAACAAACCAACACAGAGTAAAAGTGCTAATTTAAAAAATGACCTCAAAAATAAATTTGTTTCAAAAAAATCCTTTCTTACTAAACTAGCTTAAAACCTAAAGAACCATACGGATGCTTGGGAGCAACTGGGGGCATACCAGTTGATTCTAAAGATTATTTTAAAGTGCAGAATTAAATTCAGGATAAAACCTCCATTGCAGTTTCCGTGCATAAATCTCCAAAAGAGTTTCTCAACCAAAGTGTCACCAGGGATGACAAGAGTGATCAATGATCTCAAAGATAAAAATAAACCAGAACCACCACCGATGGTGAATGGGGTGGTTCCTTTCCAAGATATTCTTAGTAAAAAAATCAGATGGGGCAAGACCAATATTCAATTGGAATAACTTCCCCACGTCGGTGTTCCCGGTTACTTACGATGTAGGAGAGTGAATAGGCTATTATAAGTTAATGCGTTCAACATCTTAGACCTCATCACCACTTAACATCAGGTGGAATTGTTGTTAAGCATTAACTTTTCTTATGTAAAAAAAAAAACCTCTGTCGCCTCAAATCTTATATTTTTTTATGGTAATAGCCGACAAACGAGCCGACGAGGCACCTAATGGGGAGTGGTCGTCGTCGCCCATGGACATCAGCAAGACTAAAAATATCACAGGTGTCGGCCAGGAAATGAGAAGAACGTAAGAAAGCAAGTACTGTCTCTCAAGCCTCCAGCCGGAACACGACAAGCCGTTTGGAGGCTAACTCAAGCAGGAGGGTCGTAGCTAGCCAGGCACGCTCCACGGAAAGATAATAATACCAATAATAATATTAACGAATCAATAATAATACTGATAATATAAACCTTACGCTGACTTCTTCTGGCAGGCTGGCTTCTGTCGCCTCTTACAACACCCTGTTCTGCCAGCGTGGGATTGGTTGCTACAAAGTACTTTAAAATGGTTTCTCACTCAGATGTTGTGAATTTTCTGCAAATCAAAAACTGGTTAGTACATATCGACCTTCAGAACGCATATTGTCATTTACCAACGGCAGAGACTCACAAATTAGTTTGCTTAAACCTTCCGTGCCAAAGGTTCCGGATTTAGTCTATCTGGACTACTACCTGCTGGCTCACTAGGACCGATTCGTTCTAGACACTCAGGTTGCGGAAACGCTGCGATTGCTAGAAACTTTGGGATGGCATGTCAATTATCCAAAGTCCAGTTTAATTACCTCTCAAGAGCTGAAATACTCAGGTATAATTTAGAATACTCAAAAACGCTATGGCATTTCCACACCGAAAAGTCCAGAAAATAAAAATAATCATATCTCTTATACAGAAAAGGAGCCTAACATGTACATTAAAAGACACCCAGAAACTTTTGGGCCTTGTAAATTTCGCAACATTACTAATCCCCATAGGACGGGGTTACTGTCAGCGGATGCAATTGTCTTTGCACTTCATAACCACCGACGCAGCAAATGCGTAGTGAGGCGCTCAACTAAAGGAACTGTTTATCTCAGGAAACTGGAGCAACCTTCAAAAACGTTGGCACTTCAATGTCATGGAGATGTATGCCGTCTACGGTGCCGTTATTGGCAGCAGAATGTATTGAAAGGAGCTCACATACTGATACAATCCGACAACAGGACACTAGTAGCATTTAGTAGTATGTTATCAATCCTTCCATAGATAAGCTGGCAACCTTTTAACTTCTTCTCTCGATCGTCTTGAAAGATTGCTAAATATAAACAGTTTTGAAATATCAGTATCTAAAAGTACAGTTGTTTTATTTTTAAGAATGCGAAAACCTCCTCCGGGTGAATATAAAATAAATAAATAAACGCTTACACACTCACACCCCTTCCTGTGTTGCGGGTGGCAGGAACATAGATAAATATGACATCACAATCACCCATGATCCGGGAATAAACATTTATATGTCACATAAATGTCTGTTCGCTCGGCAGGCAGACTGACTACCACGTGGGCTATGGGGTCGTATAGCAATGAATTATTCCCTACAAAGATGAATTAAGGATCTTGAGATTTATATTGGATTCAACACTTTCTGTTGTGCCTCACTGTCAATATGTAATAAATAAATGCGAAGGAATTTGAATATCTTAAAATGTCAGGGGGCTCACCCTTTTACCATGAGACTAGTTTATAATGTCGTGATAAGAAGCGTTATAGATTATGGTTCTTATCTTTTGGAGCCATGTAATATATCTTCGTTACAAAAATTTGATCGCGTTCAATATAAAGCCCTTAGAGTTATATCAAGTACCATGAAATCTAGCCCAATTAATGCTGTCCGAGTAGAATGTTGTGAGCCTCCCTTGCATTTAATCCGTAATTATTTATTATTTAAATTTTATACACGATGCTTACAATTTTCTAACCTCCCAATTTTAACAAAAATCAAATTCAAATTCGAATTCAAAATCATTTAATCATATAGGTATTCTGTAAATACACTTATTCACGTCAATTTTTTGCTTCTACTACCGTTTCGGAAAGGTGCTTTAACATCGAGGAGAAGAAAC
>DWPT01004188.1:0-13524 GCA_018251895.1 Agathymus mariae mariae
AATAATTAAAATTTAGTGAGTGTGCCACAAGCCGTAAAAAGGAGCGCACTCAGCATGTGCCGCGGTCGGTGTGACGCGACCGCGACGCTGATTTTTCAGTACGCCCCCCGCTATTCATAGTTCTTAAAGATTAAAGAAGAGAACACGATATAAAAAAATATAATTCAATATAGGATACCTATAGAAAAGTTGCTAAAATAATACTCTTGTTAAATTTGACAGCGGAATTCGAGGTGGGAACGCCCGTGCCGAACACTCTGTGCTCGTTCGTGATCAACGCCAGCAAGAACAAGACGGGGCTGCTGCTGTCCCCGACGTACCCCGGCATCTACCCCAAGAACGTCACGTGCAACTATCAGTTCGCCGGTCAGGAAGGCCAGCGAATTCGACTCGAATTTCGCGACTTCGATCTATTCTTCGGCGGCCCCCAGTGAGCAGTAGTATACAGTATTATCATATTGTTGTCATCCAAAAACTGCTGTCTACGTTACCCTGGGATCTAACTTAAGAACTTTATGACTATTAGATTGTATGATTGGATCCAAGATTCTTGATTTGAATCCCGTTTTGGTTTAGAGTTTCAATAATAAAACAAAGATTCAGAAACGCATATGAAGGAAACGAAGGTAATTTAAAAAAATATCTCTGACATTTCATAAGAAAATTACATGAGACTAAGGTAAGTTTTGTGGTAAGCACGCAGAAACCAACCCCACTATATTATCTTAATATCTCTTATTGAATAATTCACTATACGCATTATTTGACTCTATACTCATGCACTCAGACTCACGTAGCCCCAGTATTTAGCGGAAGCATGTTTGTGTGGATTTCGATGCGCAGAACTCGCAGGACTGATACTCTAAGAAAGATGCTCTATAAAAAAAATCTGACCGATTATAACAAAGAAAAATTTGTATATAATTATCGAATAAATAACGAATATTTGTAGTATAAAATTACTCTTTAAGCCGAAGCTAGCCTCTGCTTGTGGTCCACCCAGCTGAAGCCAGCTCTGATGCCAGGTATCTCCTATTGGAGACAGCTAAGTTCTACTCGTGTACAACCCAGTTAATACAAATAATACTAGTACACGATAGTAATTTTTTTTACTATCCTGGCTAAAACGACTCTCAGTTTAACAACAACGTTACAACCCACAAGTTACATCGTTTGAAAGCCAAAAACAAGATGATTTCCCGCTTTCTTGGCAGTCAATATGAGTCAACGTCATCTTTAATGTTACGAATGTCCTTGGACTGCGATGATCAATCAATCAATAGATCGGTCAATCTGCTCGTTTGTAGGTCGTTGACATAAAACCTTATTCCAGTTGCCCCTTCGACTGGGTCCGCGTGTACGACGGGCCGGACAACACGTCGGCCGTTATCGGGACGTACTGCGGGCAGCAGCGCAACCTAGTCTTGTACTCCAGCGACGAGCGATTGCTCGTTACCTTCTACACGTTGCCACGCGCCGCCAACACGCAGAACCGCGGCTTCAAGGGTATATTCGAATTCTCAGAGAGTTTTGTTAAGTTAGGTGAGTGCTACGATGTCATATTTCTATTTTCACATTAGACTTCCCGATCATTTTGAGCCCGTTGTAGTCGGTGTGGTATCAGTCTAGAGGAATTATTACATGTTTATATATTTACAGTGTGATCTGATTTAATAAGGCTTGCAGCTACCTTGAATTTCATATATTTTTATTAATTGATTAATAACTTTTGTATGTTAATATTTCATTCAGAATGCACATCAACTACAATGGGTAGTTAATGAAATAAAAAGTTAAATATTCACTCAAAATACTAAAAATACTTGAAATGTCCACTGTCTTTTAAATATTACTGAAACTAACACATTAAAACACGTTTTTCTCTCTCTTGCTCTAAAATACGCGCTGTAAATCTCCCTTTCCAATGGTATTGTCCGTCTATCGCCACACGCATCTATGACTCGCCACAGTAATTTAAAACTTTAATATACGATAGCAAAAAAATCAAATTGTTTCAGATTTTATAAGTAAACAAGACGCCGAACACATCAGGGGCTCAGAGTGCGACCAGAAAATCCTTAGTAAAAAGGAATCTACAGGATTCGTGTTCAACCCAAATTATCCTTTCCCCTATATACAAAAAGTTGTTTGTAGGTAGGTACAATTTTAACACTAACACGTTTTTTGATTTAAACGATTATTACAGAAAGACAATTATTGATCTGTGTACTGACACGTCATATATAAGTGCATCTATGTATATGCACGTCATATATAAGTGTATCTATGTATATGCACGTCATATATAAGTGTAATCTATGCATATTGACCAGTGCACTAATAACCACCATCTCTCGGCAGCGGCGAATGCGGGTCGTTTAACATAGCGGTCGCAATACTAGTCAACCAGCACAGTAACTCTAACTCTACATCATTGACTAATCTCAGCCACAACTATATATTATTTAATATACATTACTAACTGGCATCGTACTGTACAGTATCTTCTTATGGTTTCAGATATTTTATATACGGTATGCAAGACTCACAAAATTTGGAAAGAGTCCGGCTCGAGTTCCAAAACTTTTCTATACCAAAAGTTGAGAATCCCAAGTCGGAGTAAGTGTCATGTTTCACTCTTTACTTTGTTGAATAAGCTGAAGGTTTTCAGAATAAATTAAAAAGAATCGCTCACATGCATCGACGTAGCAAGCACCCCAAGTCTGGGAACAAACATTTCCCCGTAGTTCAGTGGATGGTGACCCTACTTGCAAAGCGAGCAGTCTCGAGTTTGATTCCTGGCCAGGGTAGACGTTTATGTGATAGATCTGTGATTGTATGAACAATGTAGGAACAACCCATGAGGATTATGGGTATTTGTGACATGATATTTATGTATGTCTATGTTACCCGCGACAGGGACTCGTAGTGCGGGATGTGAGTGTGTGAACATTTATTTATTTATTTGGCACATAAATATCTGCCTTGGAATTGAACCCGGGACTACGCTATTAGTCGTCCACTGGGTTGCAGATTAACTTTTGAAATATTCACCAATAGTGTAAACGGCCTCGTTTATAGCAAAGTATCACCGGCATATTTTTTATCATGCATCAAAAAGCCCGTACTAGAACATAAAACCACATCATGGTTGATAGTTAAAGTTATCAGCATTTGATTTCTTCCTCCCTCAGAGTAGTGCTTAGCGTCTAACTTATGCAATCCCCATATCCCGCTCGCAGGGCAGCAAGCGCCTGTTCAGATGGATACCTGAAGGTGTACCTGCGCGGGCAGGAGGCGACGGACTCGTACGACAAGCACGACGCGGAGCTGTGCGGGGAGGACTCGGTCGGCCCTCCACCCTTCCCCCCGCCGCTGCTGTCCGACGGGCCGCGCCTCGTCATGGTGTTCAGTTCCGGCGAGCGGCAAGGGCGCGGGTTCAAAGCCAAATACACTTTTGAGACTGGTGAGTGGCGAAGTAAAAATTAGGTGATTGAGCATACAGGATGTGTGATAAACAGTCATCATCTTCAAGGATCATCAACTTCAGCAGTACTGAAAGCGGTGCAATATTCGATTCGTTTGCATAGAGGGAAGTAGTGAACGTTGTACACGGGTCAAACCTGACGGTAAATGATTACCGTCGCCTTTGGAAATTTGTTAAACTAAAGACATCATCAATGCACCACTCAAAAAGGAAGCTGGAGGTCCGCTTATCTTTGACTCAACAAAACTACAACCAAAATGTATAAAAACGTATTCACTTGACACGCTTACTACAGAAGAATAAAAAAGTCGGTAGTTATTATCATGGCAGGGAGGCTAAAAACTTTGACATTAAACAAAATTAGACTTAAAAAAAGACTACATGTTAATGTAAAAGATTTGACTAGAAGCTGACGTCATTTCCTCCTTTGTTTACCAACACAGTGCAGAGGCAGAGACGTTGGTTCGAATTCACGGTCCATCACGTTGATCAACCATGTATTAGCAAATTCCATACCGAAAATTATGAAAGTGTTAAGTAAATCTCTCGGATAACTGTTGCGAGGAAACCTGAATACATATGCATTTATCCCGATGGATTTTCTTCGGCGCAGCAATTTATTTTAAAAACGGTAGACATGCCTTTTCATTGACACATGATCTTTCATTGTGCAAATCGTTCCCTTTCAGAATATCGTGTGCCGGGCACGGCGGCGCCGGGCGGCGAGTGCGCGTTCACCTACCGTTCGGAGGCGAAGAAGCGCGGCGAGTTCAACTCCCCCCGCTACCCCTCCAACTACCCCTCGCACACCAACTGCACGTACACGCTGGACGCCACTCCCAACGAGCAGGTGACCGTCGTGTTCGACCACTTCAAGGTGAAGGCGGACGCGTGGAACGCCACCGCTGGTCTTTACAGGTTGGTGCTGATCAAAGAAAACCTAGTCTAAGTTATAAATTCTTTTCGTTATTATTGCAATCAAAATCTGATCTTATTTTTTCTTATTTCAATGCATTCAATGACATTCAATGTTAAAATTCAAAGTAAAATTTTAACAATGTCATGTTATAACGTTTGTTCGCTGATATGTCATCATATTATTTTCTTGATACATTTTATCGATAACCGTTTTTTATTGATTTCTAAAACACCTTCTTTACTCGTCATTGGAGAAGGGTAGTAGCCAGTCGCTTGAAAAAAACGAAGTACCCTCATATTGAATTTGGATGCTGTAGATCACAGGGATCTCCAAAATAAAGGACCTAGCATCTCTGTATTCTTCAGAGGGAATCACGGGCTGACGAAGCTGGTTTTGACTCACAAGAGCTCCTTATCTTTACATTTGATCAGGGGAGTCTTCCCGTCTAGCAGAGCGCAAAGTAACGAAGGAAGAATTTCCTAGGAGAAAAGATTAATTTTTCTGATGCTCACCTACGTTATATAAGTAGAATTATGTAAAACTCAGCAATTTTGATTATGGGTCTGCTGTTAATTTGTGAGAATTTGGCATAAATAGACATTGTTCTCGGTCCCCAGCGGAGCGACGTGCAGCGAGGACTGGGTGGAGGCCTGGTGGACCGGGCGGGACAACTCGCGCGTGCCATTGGGCCGTTGGTGCGGGCTGGCTACTCCGGGTCCGTTACAGTCTCCGCGTGGAGCCCTGGGACTCCTCATCGCGCTCCACACCGACTATGAAAATGTCGCATCTGGCTTCAAGGCGCGATACATCTTTGAGGTTAGCGTTGACAGATGACGTTTGACCGACGCGTGCGCTCTCTGAAAACGTGTAGATAACTATAACATAGTCATAGTTCCGTTTAGAGACATGGATAATTATTTTCCGATTTTAATATTTTACAGACATATCTTATTTCAGTCAAAAATCTCTATTCGTAAATTGAGATCGCCAAAGAATTAAAACGCTAATTAGTTGGGTCCTTCTTACGATTGTACGTAATTTCTTTTTTATCAATTATATTCGTAATAAATCATTAACATTCCATTGCTAAATGCATGCAGTCTAATTTTTAGTTTATTGGTGTTAGAATTAAAAAAGAAAAAAATTGTCCAAAGCCGGCTAAGTCGATATTTGGCGACTGCGGCGGCAACATGTCGGGGGCGGAGTGGGGGGTGATCACGTCGCCGCGGTACCCGCTGCCGTACGAGGCGCCCGGCCGCAACTCGGCGTCCCGCGTCTGCAACTGGTTCGTGACCGCCCGCCCCGGCAAGCGGCTGCTGCTCAACTTCGAGCACTTCGCCGTCGAGGGACATCTCACCGGTACGTCCTGACCCACAGACGTGCTACTATCATAAGCACACACAGGGGAAAGAATCCTGAGAAAAGCAATTGCTGTATAATATGAAACATAGGCAATGTTGAATACAAATATTTGAAGTTTGGTTTAAAATTCGTAATTTAAACCCTAGTACTAAGTATTAAATCAGTAAAAATTTTTTTTTGTGAATTGCGCTCACGTAATTAGGCAGCAAGTGATGTGTGCTTTTCAATATCTTAATTGTAACAAGTACTCACTCATTTTTGTGATTTATATAATATTGATTTATTTATTAAAATATTACATCCGGTCCGATTTGCTGTCCATCAAAATACATTATTGGAAAAGTCAATTTTCGTAGCCGGGATTTGAAATCCTTGTTCAAAAAAATTCAGCACCAGATTCCATATAGTATTCGCTATTCGTTATAGTCTCAAATCGGGTCATTCACGCACACATGTAGTGCAGACCTCGTGTAGTGTTAACGTTGTGTGTGTGTGTGCCGCAGAGCGCGGCTGCCCGGCCGCGGTGCTCCGGCTGTGGTACGAGAGCCCCGGCCCGCCGCTGGAGCTGTGCGGGGAGAAGGCGCCTGGCGACCGCTGGCAGTACCTCTCCTCGTCCAACTCCATCCGCCTCTCGTGAGTACGCCAACACGCCCAACGCCACATATACACACAGTTTGTGCTATAAACAAACACGGAGCATTGGTGTAGGTATCAGACAACAAAAATTATAATTCATTTCACTCATTCGCGTCACGCCATCTGTTATGAAGTAGTGGAAAACAATGAACCTGACGTCGGAGCCCCGTCCGCAGGTTTATAATCGCGGACAAATCAGTGGGCGCGGCAGGGTGGCGAGCGGTCTGGACGGAGGTGACGACGGGCGCGGGGGGGGAGTGCGGTGCGCGCTGCGCCGGCGCCTGTCTGCCGCCCGCCGCCGCTTGCTCCGGCCTGCAGCACTGCGCCGGAGCGCCGCTCGCCCGCCCCCTGCACTGTTAGTATACACCACACACACACACACCCGCATGGACACACACGCACGCACACACACACACAACACGCACGCACACACAACACACACGCACGCACACAGACACACACACACACCGATACAAGTGCCTACAAAATCATGTACACACATCCGAATATAAATGTACTTGTATGTCTTACAAATACTACATTAGTATTAGGAGTACAAATGAAACCATAGAATAACGGTGTAAGTGAAAGTATTTTGGGACGAATTTAATTCTGAATTCAGTGTCGCTAAACGGTATGAGTTTAGCTATGATGCCAGCAACAAACAAACAATAAACTTGTTGCTTTGATCTTGTTTCTTGGATTTGTGCGAAGTATCAACATCTTTTGTCTACACAATTGTTAAATCATGGGTATACGTTGGACTTTATACTACGAAGTTATGTGTGATCTGAGCTCAAGATATAGTAGTAGTGTGCCAGTATTCACATGAACCAGTTTGCGAGGCTTTCGTAACCTTGTACCTTTATATTGTCTTAAAACTGTATTAAACCATACTTAATTCTGAATAAGTAAACACTAAACACTTAAGTATGTTCTACAATATTTCCACTTGTATCGTTGTCTATGCGATGTAAGGCATGTACACACACGGCTCTGCGGCATTGGGCGGTTGATATATCATAGTGGTCATAGTGAACTTTATATCAGAATAAATATCAGACAGTCAAATTAATATAAGAAGATTTTTATTTATTCTTAAAGGCCATTCGGAAAGTTTTACGGAACATTTTTTTGCAGGAGATACTGGTCGTATATGATTTATTTTTAAAATACAGCTACTTATTACACATACAGATTTTCTAATTTCGAATTTTCTTTCATATTTTTTATGTGCTATATTGTAATACAAGTATTTTGTATCATTAACGACAGCAATATTTTGACGCGACCTATCTTTAATACTTGGCACCGCGTAATTATATAGTTCAATAACTATAATAACAAAAAATCTACCGAATGACATACAATTCTCATCACTGCCAGATATGTTTACCTTTGGGCCGACTACAGAAAAGGTGCTTGAGATAAACTAGAAAAAAGGATTCGATTATAGAACTTTATTTTTACTTTCGTTAAACTTTCCGAGCGCCCCACGTACTTACTACACGGGCAACTGACCCGGACGGCTGTACCATACATATTTACGATATACATAAGACGCGATCCTTCTGAGATGACACAAAGCTCTCCAGTCACTGGTTTAGAGTCTATTTACATATTTTCTCAACATAAGAAGAACAACTTCATTACCACACAATCGCCAAACAATCTACAATCGCACAGAGCTTGCACACACACACGCACACGCGTCCACGCTTACACATGCACCCACACTTGCACACGCACACGCACACATGTACACATAAATTAAAATACATCATAAATTATAAGTTAATCGTATGAATAAATAATAAGGACATATTTATTACAATATAAGATTATAAAATAATATTAAAGTATAATATTTGTTGAAGTAGTGAAGTTAAAGTGTATTTATTCGAAAATTAGGTTACAATATGTAATTGTACAGTAACGAGTGTATAGCTATAACAATATTGTGAAGACAGGGATGTACAGGAAGCTGGATAACTCGATGATCATTTAAAAATACCTTTACAAGTTACGTACTGTCGATACTAACTAGTACCATAGTTAGTTTAAAGATATTAAAATGTATTATGTTTAATTAAGCAAAAATACATATCCAGATGACTTTCAACGGTAGGTACGTCACAAATTAAAATATATCCGATCTTCTCACTCATTGGCTACTTCGAAAGAAATATCTTTCAGCGTCCGATTTTTCAAAATTCTGCCGATAGTTTAGCAACCACTTCTGTTCTGTTGTTCGCACTTCGCATATCCACGTAAACGATATTGTATATTACACAGCATTTTGTGGCATTAACATAATCGAGTTTGAAAACTTTAAAAATAATGTTTAAAATGTAGCTTGTCGAACGAAGGAGTGAGCGGTAAGGTTTCAAAATCAATAAACATAATGCCGTGAAGCCACGAAGTTTGGTCTATAAAAATATTGCTGTGAAGCTTAAATATGACATTAAGTTTTCAGGTTGCCGCAATATTGCAGTGTTACTGCAATTAGTTGACTGTATTCACATATTGCCGCTGACTCCTGCTTCCATCTTCTATATTGTAAGATATTGTATCTTAATACCGTAGTAGTCTGTTAAACTATGATCCTTAAATACCATGAATAATGTTATATTCACTGTACTTTAAACTTCTCAGTAATGACGGTTCAATGCAATCTTTGTCTCGGAGGATAATCGAATAATGTATCAATATGTTGCTAGGAGTTTAGATGAATTTAAAGAAAATACGTTAATGATTGTTGGTGAAATAGCATAATATATTGACGATGTTGCAAGATTCTGGCCGTTTTTATTTACGAACAGTGCCCCATTTAAATTAAATTTTTAAACTTTATCATTATTAAATCATTCTACATCCATATAATGCTCCACTTAAACAATACTCTAAAATCGTGTCTATCCTTTTCTCAAATACTGTGATGACTCAGGATAGTTGGAATATAAAATGGTACATTTTTGTACAATTTTAGCGCAGTTTAAGTTAGCGTATTTTGAAATAGGACCAAATTCCAATGGGACGAAGCTTGCATTGAGTCATCGCACTATACGCCCGGAGCTGCGCGTCGCCCGCTCGAGTACTTTATCAATTTTAAGTCACTACTTCTCAATCTTACCGCTTTGCTATTTCTTCTGCCAACTTTGTGACTGCTGACTGTTCTCGTACGAATCCATACAAATTGTAAATTGGCCTTAATGACTTTTGCTATTATGTATCTAGCTCATAACCTTTTTGCTTTTTTCCAAATTTCAACAGAGAAGAAGTATTGACATAAGTTGAGCAAGTTTCTTTACTTCTTTCCATTAACGTCATTTTAATGCAATTTTGAAACATTTTTAAATTTGCATAAAATCGAGGAATTTTGTTTTTTTCTCGATTTTCACAAAAAAAGTATAAGTTTACATTAAAATCGATTACTTATAAATTAGTCTTACAACTTACGGCGGCATCTACGCCGAAACCAACATGGATCAATAATTATATTTGCAGTAAGGCAACGGAAAGCGATATAAATGTTGTCTATCAAACTTAACCTTCATTATTTTCATTTGAATTCCTAAAATCATACCGATAAGTGACTAGTGATTTCTTGCAATGTTTTCATTGAGTAAGAAATGTTATTCACTGACGTTAATTGACTTGAGTAGCAATAAATAACCCAAATAACATCAGAATTGCAAATTATCTCAATTGATATATGAAACTAATTCACGCACTGGGATTGATCCTACATCAACTACTTAATTTGTAAAGCGCTTAAATCGCAGAAATAAAGCAATCGTACAACGCGATGACAAATAAACTTATATCAAATACGCTTATGTTGAACTTATCGATTTATCGTTGCGACAGCAGCACACAGTTTGTGTACATCGCAGTGCACAACGAGGAAGTAAAGCAAGCGTTGTGTTATCTATGAGAGGCAGACAACATTCGTGTCGTATCTCGTTACCTTAAACGTCGGTCCAGTTGGTTTCGTGCGGGTAGTTTGAGCGTTGGCGACGCGCCCGGGATGACGCGGCAGTGTGCGCAGGCGGTGCGGCGGCGGGGGGGGCCGTGCCGCGCTTCGCGCTTCTCGCCCTCTCGCTTGTGCTCGCCGCCCCGCACTGACCGGGCGCTGCACACGTGAGTCTACTTACCCTCCCCACCTCCGACCGGCATGGCATCTTCTTCCGCTTCTCATTCGCCCATCATTCAACTTCTCGCTTCATTGTTGAATCTTGAAATAACATTGGACCCTTATGCTTCCACACATCGCTCGCTAACAGATCCACATGTGAGTCTTCAAGTGAGAGTTACTGGTGAATCGTGGTTTAAACTGTGAACCCTCGTGTTCGCTGCTCTTACTGATCGGGCGCTGTTCATGTCCACTTCTCGACTCCCGCGTGACTGTCTTCTTCCGCTTCTCATTCACAATTCATCGCCACGCTGTGTTAAATCTTATATTACATTGTGACCTTCGTTTGTGTTCGCAACTCGCTGACTGAGACATCTACGTCTGCTTTGTCGTCCACACCTTCCCTATCTTTCACGAATCAAGCTTCATCTCTTCGCTCTTGAATTGAATCATAAATCACGGGATTCATTTAACAGTTAACAATCAACAAAAGAGACTATACTTAAAAGGTTATATAAGTTATTGTGGTATAAGTGTTACAATCAAAGTATCTAGCCCATACTATATTTAATACATATCTTTCTTTTAAACGCAGTATTAATTAATAAAATCATGTTTTTGCTTTTGAGAAGTCTAATTTAAGTCGAAATTACAAGAGACTATCTTTAATAACTTCTAAACCGTCTGGATTGAAAGTACTGAGTATTGTATGTGCGCTTCAATTTTATTATTTCATACGGTAATTTGCAGGCAAGAATATGTATCAAACCTGTGCAATGGTCGTCATCGCTTTTTCATGTGTCATGTTGCGCTTCACTTTACTAAACAAAACCTCTAAATGTTGCATGCCATGAAATAAAACTACAAATTAAAAGTAATGGATTAAAACACACTTAAAGCAGGAATTATATTATTAAGTTGATGATTTTGAATACACATAATGTTGTGGAAACTGGTTAAAACCATCACATTAAATGTATTGTAAGTAATTTATTAAATCTTGAGGTTTCAAAATCGTCAATTAATAATTTGTCAAGCAAATCTTTTAAAAAATTATGATTGTCGAAATATTTTCGTTTAAGACTCAGTTGCTTTTTCTTGACATATTGTGTGATGATGAGTTTAACTGGATTCATTTAGTACATTGCAAAATATCAAAAGAACTAGACCGCCTGTGAATGTCATTTTCAACCTTACTTATTATCTAAAGAACAAATCCATACCTTTCATGGAATATTGTTAACTTGACTTGTGGGTTAAATGTGAGCAAAAGTATAAAACACAATGTTTGTGAAGGAACCTGCACCTTAAATCAATGAAATTAGTCACAGATCCATAACTTTTAAAAGATACTAGAGCCAGTTGAATAGTGGAATTCTCTGTGTCAATAATAACGGGTGGCTTAATTAGTCATTGTCGTATCTGGCAACCTTGAATTAAATTGAAAAACAAGTATTTTTTGGGGTTTTTGTCAATTTGATGTAGAAAAAATATTGCCCTCAAACGGTACTAATAGATAGTAGGCTATTTTATGGTTCCTGGACTTGGTGGGCATGAGAATATTTGAATCCATTTCTTACCATTTCCCGTAATAGCCCAGTTCGATTATCAAATACCATCAAATACAAAACTATATAAATTGTCATGTCCCATGCTAGACCTAATATAAAGGATTTGTTTTGTTTATTCGTTATATGTATAACAATCGGAATAGTTATTTATGTCGATCATTCTATTTACTACAAAGTAATCTATTAATCCACCAACAAGGCTGAGAATCACCATTTTCTAGAGCAGTCTAGTTCTAATCACTTTCGACTTACTTTTTGTGATAATTTAGCAGCTTGAGGTAAATTCCCTCATTAATAATATAATGCTTAAAAAATGATAAAAGTGAATATATTTATTACCAAAATTTTCTTGAAGAAATAATCAAATTACAACAATTTTAAGAACAAAGGAAACTGTCTCATCATGGCTGGAGATAGAAACTCGATATGCGGTACGTCTCTAACTCTACAGTTGCAACTTGACGTGATATGATTTTACTATGCATACGATGTTGTAATATTCGCAGTTTACACTAAAAATAATACGAGTTTTTATACGTACGTACCTAAATGAAGGGAGTTTGCCGCTTTATATATATTACGAGAACGTGAATGAGTATTCTTGTGACGTGTGACATGTGACGTGTGGTAGTGATCGAGATGAATATGTCAATTTAGTTCTCCGGAATAACAAAGAACCTGTAAACGACAGGATGAATATTCTATTTTAGAAGTATTGCAAGGTTTTACATTGTATAGTTTTTTATATGTAAGGCACTAAATAACGTGCTAATCAGTTTAAAATCCTTTTTTTCGTGTTTTAGATTGTGACCGTTACTTTAGTTAAATAGGATAGGAAACTAAACTGTAAATAACTTTCTAGTAGATTGCCATAATATTGTCAGCGTTCTACTTCATAGACGTAAGTCTTGACACCGTCTTTAACAGCAAATGAACGTAGTGTCTGGTACGGTGCTGGTGCTGGTGCTGGGTGTGATGATACTTCACTGTTGGTATAGGAGAACTACACAAACTAACCTACCTTGTTGCTATTTAACGCCTGTAACCGTTACTAAACAGTATTGCAGTCCAATTTCATGTCGTTTACAGCGTTCTCACTCCTGAAAACTAAGTTGGACCGCACACCTAAGGTTACGCGTGCACTATCAATAGTTGTCATGCGGCAAAATTATTTACAGCGTGCGATCTTTTACGATTTTGCCCCACGACGGCAAGTAGTAATGCGTGCTTAACCTTATCCTGTTGCCAACCACAAAAGTAGTCGGTTCAAGGTTGAACGTGTTCGTACAGAAGTCCTACTAGGTGGCGCGTGTGCACTGTGCAGGCTCCGGAGAGGCTGCCGATGGCGGCGGTAGCGCGGGGTGGTGGGCGGCGGCGGCGGCGGGAGGCGGCGGTGCGGCGGCGCTAGCGGCCT
>DWPT01004189.1:0-13524 GCA_018251895.1 Agathymus mariae mariae
ATAGGCTATTATAAGTGAATGCGTTCAACATCTTAGACTTCATCACCACTTAACATCAGGTGGGATTGTTGTCAAGCGTTAACTTATGTCAAAAAAAATGTTGACAAAAAGCGCATACATTACATTAATATTAATAATTAATTTAATTAAGAAAATAATGTTTAAACAGAATTTTAGAAAGATGCAAGTTATTACAATAATTATGGATTTTAATAATAGCACTAAATCAAATATTAAAAATTAAATTACACAAATTAAAAGTATATCAAAGGTTTAAAATGCCAAGCTAAAGTGGGGTAAAGAAGCTGTTCTAATACCTTCGCAAAAACAGGGAGATTAGATATCGGTCTCAAGTTCTTGACTAGGTCTCTCTCACCAGTATTTAATAAGGGAATTACTAGTGCAGCCTTCCAGTTCTAGGCGAGAAAAATCCCAGAACTTAAAGACTTATTATAAATTAGAGTTAGAGGGTGCAGTTGCACATTTGAATACAAACACCGACGGAATTCCATCCGTTCTTGCACCTTTACATAAGTTGAGTCTTTCTAACACCTTCAACACTTGATGGTCTTTAAACTTACTGGAGGCCAAGTAAACATTCGTCAACATGGCAAACTTATGTTTTATTTATTTAATCTGTACGAGTATAATCATAGATTAAAATATATTGCAGTGGTGAAATTTGTCCAAATATTCACGGCGGTACTATCGATAAACATAAATGATATGTATTATTTTGGGCTGGCCATTGTACAGTCTAGCGTAATTTAGAGAAAAATAAACTGATTCACCAAAAAATATTGAAAAAATACTCAATGAGCCGTTCTCCTGTAAAAAAATATTGTATATAAATGATTTCTAAGGTTTTACGTATGACAACTATATGGTGACAACTGGAACTACCATATAGTGCATGTGATTAATTATTAGTGGAATTCAAAAAGCTTGAAAATCTCTATTTATGCTACAAAATAATTCGATTTTACTTCAGGTACATTTTTATTTATGAATTGGCATCTTTTACTAGGTTAAATTTTCAGTAACATGCGTTTGCCTTCTCTGCCAATCGTTTTTATGCGTATAAACATTTTATGTACTTTTTTGAGTTGTAATCTTAAGCAAATTGCTACATGTCATTCTGATGCTTGTGGTAACTCGAGAGCAGTTCGCGGCTCTTAATTTGATGTTCATTCGATGTATTAATCTTAGTCAGATGCAGAAGCAAATTAAGTAGATTTTTTATTATAACTAAACTTTCACCTCTGCTGTTCCTAAGGAATCGGTGAGCCTCATTACAAATTACTCATAACAATCATATGGAAACAGTGAGAGGTTTGGTAAATAATCACTTAATCAAAACATATTTACCACGTTCAATTGTTGTAATAGCAGAAATAAAGTCTTATTAGAGGCCTTTACTGGAACGTTCCTTTATGTTCCTTGCATCGTATACTCCCGTACCCTTGTCACTATTCGTAGAACACCATGCAATCCTCTACTGCTCTATCCTGTTCCTTCCATGCCTGTTATGTTTCTCTACTCGACTGTCAACGATAGCAATAATAACAGAGATACTTTAAATTTAATAATTACTAGATTTAGGGCCTTACTTAATCTCAATAATACCTTTATCTAACAAGTAAACATAGATTAATACACCCAATTATTTTTACTCAAATTTGTGTCCAAAAGTTAATTTCACTGTTATTAATCCACGGAGTAAATTACTTAATGCTTGTGCTTAGATTATTCGATTAAAGTCGCTTAACGATTAGGTAGTATGGTTTTTTGGTACATTGCTAGTTTTAATTACATACTTAAATCACCATAACGAAAAGCTTCTACGTCTCTACTATGCCCAAGTTCGTGAGTGTATTAAGCCATACCACAAAATGCCTCCGGCCGGATCGGACCGAACTGGAAAAGACATGTTCTTTCCATTTCCATTTCATTTTAAACCATTTTATTATGCAGTCGAGTTTCTTAATGTTTTGTAATTTAATTAATTTATAAATGACAAGGACGCTTCGAAATAACACCGTCACGACTGACTCCGCGCGTTTGATTGAGGTGTTTCTTTCACCGTTTCTTCTCTTTAGTGTTAACACCTCTTTTTTTGAAACGGTAATGTAATCAAAAAATGACGTTGCATAAATCTATTTACAAAATACCTAATTTATTAAATGACTTTGAATTTTAATTTCAATTATTTCACGGTTCTGCAGCCAAATAACATTTTTGTTGAAAAATTTCTCTAACAAGCAACAAATTAGAAATTACAAAATTAACAATGATTACTCCATGCATAAAACTAAGGTGTGAAACAAATCCAGTGAATAAAGTTAATATATGTAGTACTTTATTACAAACTTTTTATGTCTGTTTTATATTCTGTAATTTTATTATGTTAATATAATAAACATAATAATTTAAAATTACTAAGAAGTATGGTGTTATTTATGGATGAGTTTTCATAAAGTACATAAAAGTTGCAATGTAGCATATGCTTTAAAACTCGTTAAAATATGTCTTTCCCTCAAAAACTGTAAGAATCTATTAGAACATTCTAAACGTAGTCAAGGTCAGAGCTTAATTTTAACTTAGAAAACAATTTAAAAATAATTTCAACATTTCAATCAATATGTTGCCAAGTTTTCGAGATAGGAGATATTTTTTTTAAACTTATTAATTTATATGTTTTTAATTTAACTTCAAACTCCACATTATATTTTTCTATTACTATCAAAGGTAAGCTTAGTAAAAACTGACCATTTTAATGATACCAATGATGTATAACGAAGTTTCATTGCCCGTTCTCTAACGTACACTTGGTTGTTTCTGTTGTCATCACGCAGTCACTGTTGACCCACAAACGTGAATAGACTTAGAAAAATTATCGCAAAAACACCAACAGTGCGTCAACGCCGACGATTCCATTTAATCATCTATTAGATACCTTTAATATATCATACAATTCGCACACAATGAAACCTTTTTCCAAGCGACACGTATCCAAACTACCAGAAAACTACCAGAAAGGTCACACGTACAAAAGAAGCGCTTATCACGGCGATCCAATTACTTCTAACTAGTACAATCGAAGGCTGGCAATGTCATATAAATCAACATATACATAGTAATAGTGTTATTTTTAGTTGAAATATAATATATAGCGTCAGATAAAAACTAACTAACCGACTAACGCCGACACCTACAATCTATACAGAGACGAAAATTATGAATATTAAACAAATTCTTAATTTAATTATATAATATGATACTTGTATATCTGTCAGTAAATTTCTGAATAAAACGATACACACTAATATTAAATTTACAAAAACTAAACCCTGTAGTAAAGTTTCCAAAATAAGAACCAACTATGAAAAGAAAACTGTTATTATTGAGATTACCAGTTACCAAAAATCATTAAAAATGTGCATCCATTCAAAGCACTCAAGATTAAATTGACTGAACATTTTATGCCCCATTATACAATTAAGCAATGAACGCTTTAGCGAACTACCGTAGAGCCGACTGTATCAATTGGCGGATGTAATACGTAAAATGACGACACCATAGCCCAGTTGGTAGTGACTCAGCCTACCGAGCGAGAGGAGCCGGGTTCGGTTCCCAGCCAGGGCAGACATTTATGTACCAGATAAATGTTTGTTCTCCTGTCATGAGTGTTTGTGATGTCATATGTGTCTATGACATCACAAACACTCATGCCATGTCCATGTCACCCGCAAGACAGGGGATCCTAGTACGGGGTGAGTAAGTAAACGTTTATTTAATATTATTATTATTTATATAATTCTCTAGTTTAGTAACCTTTGTCTCTTTTCCAGAATAAAGATTCTTTAAACAGAAAAAAACAATCAATTAAGTCGGACGCGGTTATTATTCGTATGTGTAGAGAAAGTTTCAAAATAATTAGTAAATTATAATTTGTTACTGTGTAATAGGTGTAACTTGTGATTGAAAGACCCTAAAACCTTTAATCTTGGCATCGGAGGAGCGTGAGTTGACGTAACAAAACCTTTAAGGAACCAGAAAATATTAAGGAAAATCAGATCTTCAGGAAATACGTAAACTACTAATAATGAACTTATAACGAGGCGAAATCAGTACATCGAATATTTTAATGTAGTTTCCGTTATCGATTTAAACGCCTTAACATATTATTTTAAACGTTTGTCAGTCTGTCAGTCTGTCTGTACAAGTATACGACTAAACCTAATACATTTTACATCGGAAAATCGACCTGTGCCCGTGAAATTTTCCAAAGCGAAGCGAGGGCGTGTTACTTTCTTTAATAATAGCACAGAACTAATAATTTTAACGGAATGGAGAATACGTGTATAGTAGAAATTCAGCGATATACCTTATTGGAAGTGACGGGTCTTTGGTTCAAACCCCAGCCGTGGCAGACACTTATATTATAAGGCGTTCATGATGTATTATTTATGTTTGTGAATATTTTTCTTATTATTTATTTATTTTTAAAACTATATAATGTTTTCAGATAACTAAAATAAGTTCACCACTTCCTTTATGACAAGCTGGATATAAGGATCATAAATTTAAGAAAACAATATTGTGTTTCCCATGACAATTCATTTTTAATGTCATATGACGTGTGATAAAAGCTTTCTAATTTGTATGCCCTTTCCTTCTCTTTTCCGTGAATTTGCTTATTTTCAGTAGACGTCCGTAATTGGGTCAAGAGACTCTACATATTAAGTTAATACTTGGCTTGAGAGCCAGTGCTTTTTTTCTTACCTTCTTCTCATTTCCTGACCGACAAAGCATCAGCAATACCTTTGGTCTTGCGTGGGTTTTAATGCAATATTGATTTCCCATTAGCGTTACAGCCTTTCGAAGAAATGAATGAGAAAGATTATGGAAATGAAAATACCCTTTACGTAACTGTGGACCATAACTATGTTATTATGGCTCATAACGGAACTTAACGATTGGGTTATAGGGAATTACAATTTTCTTCTAATGCCCCATTTTCTTAAGTATCACAATTCCAATTCAGTCGCCTTATTTGGTTGTTGTAACCTTTATTTTATGGACTTATAAAAGCACGTTGAACACGCGTAGCAACATAGTCAATTCTCACTCTATTCGTAAATAAAACTTCTCTACCACAAGCAGACTTTCGTCTTTTCTAAATATTCCACTTAGTAGACTTTCGTGTTATAACACGATACAGATACAGAGATATATCTCTGCACAATATTTATGAGTGCGTAAATGACTAAAGAAATTAAAAAATGTTTTTATTCATACAAGTCATTATGACATATAACGCGTACTCATGGTACGTTTTATTTATTGCCAATATTTCGACCCAGTTACATGGATTGTGGTCACGGCGAAACTGTAGTGGTGAGGAGAAACCGTTGACAGCTTTATTTGTGATAATAGTGAAGGATAATCACGATATATTATTTCAAACTATTCCCCGTTACTACATCTGGGTCGAAATATTGGAATTCAATAAACATTTGTTAATTTTTTTTATATTTACGTACATTTGACACTTATAAAACATGATTATTCACACATCGTCAATACAAAGGTACTGCAAATAGCAAAATGAAAACACTCAACATGGAACACTCGACAAGAACGTGAGGCAAATTTAGCGTGCACTGTAATGATTAAATACATATATTTTATTTCAGATAGAAAGCTAAAAATATTTTTACGAATAAATGGGAATGTAGTTGATAGTATCAGGCGTTACATTGCGGAAATTCATTGTTATTAAATTAGTATTAATTTAATATAAATGGGAGTGTATCAGACATAAGAAAATATACAAAGAAAAGAGATATCACTTAAAAAATTTATATAAGAAAAAAGATGGCATTTTAATGTTTGCTTTAGAAGAGGAAAGTGATTGAGATTGCCGGATGTTAGATGGCAGAGTTCCACGATCTGATGTCATTAAAAATATAATAATGGGAGTAGGTCTCGTGAACAGGATATTTTAGGAGGGCTTTAAGATTATTCCGTTATGATATGTTATTTACAATATTGTATTAAAACCTACGATTATATTTTAAGTTTTAACTATGGCTTCGAATGCTTCTTTCACTTTTCTAAAAATGTAGTTCTCTTAAAGAATCATTATCAAGTCAGTCTCCAACTGAAACGGAATTAGGAAAAAAGACAAAGTGTTTAGGATTTTTTTACCATCTCAAGGCTTCATCGTTTTTTACTATCCGATGGGATTGTTATCAAGCATTGAGTTATTATAAGTATAAATTTTTTTTTTAAACATGTGACAATTTTCTCACTTAATTCTTTTTCAATTAATATAATTCAATTCGCACATGATTAAAAAAGTATGCAAGATTTAAATCCAGATATTACGAACGGGATGCCGAACAACAGCTCCAATAGATTATTAATTGCGATTTGATACTCACTTGGATTTGTTGGATCCTTTGTTGGATGGAGCGTGACCGATTGATTGATAAGGCCTCAATAGACACAGTGAAACTACAATAATCACTTATTCAATATTTAGTTAAAACGCCATAAAACAAAATAACTGAAAAGTTCGTGTTGAACGGTAACTTTTTATCGGAATTTTAATTACCAACCGGTTTTTCAACCGTGTAATATGTAAATTCATATCCGTTTAATCTTTGCTTGATTACATGGAAAATATATGCGAACCGTTAGAGGTGTAAATCAGTCATGCATAAAACCGGAAGAATAAAAAACTAAAGAAAACCTGATAAAAATTATAGCTTTGAATTATTGTTTTTTTATTAACCGCTTATTCATCATTAGAACCTATTTTGTTCCACCGCTGGAGTAAGGGCACCTCGCAATAAAAGGACTCAAGGCCATAGTCCACCACGCTGGCCAAGTGCTGGCTGACATACTTACCATTGAAACTACTATGAAGAATTTTCACGATTTCCTCATGATATTTTTCTTCACCACAGCAAGTGATAGTTAATTTTTAGAAATACCCACATCATGAAGAATTGGTGGTGCGTGCGGGATTCGAAAGTGAGTCTTTCGTACAGGAGAAGTATGTTGAAACCACTATGCTACCACCGTTGACATGACAATAATTATAAGCTTCGAAGCGTATTTTAAGAAATAAACGCTATATAAGAACAAAGTTATGCGTGTGACTTGGATTTACATAAATAACCACCGAGAACATATATTTAATTTAACACATATCGGGGTGTAAGGGGCTCTATTCATCTTTAATTGCAGACACCCTCCCTTGGTGGCAGGATTCTTCACCCAGTATCCCTCTTAGAATCGTAAAATATTTTAACAGATTTCGGCTAAAAAGCAGGTTCTTGCTTATTTTGGCTATCAACGCGTCGTGGCATTGGTGATACTGACGAACATGCCACGGTGACAACTCACCGTCACATCCCGTCTACTCGTTTGCGGCTACTCACGAAACAAGACATACATATCTGCCTGAGCAATTGCACGCGGGACTTTCTTTTGACGAATTAACCAACGCAATACTTACTAGGAAAAAGAGTGATTTAGCGGTCAGTCTCTAAAAACCAGAGTTCTAATGCCCTACTCATCTGATTTTTCTGAATCAATTGTAAAACTTTGCTGAAAAACCTACTAATACAAACCCGAGACCTTCTTCAGTTTCTCCCTAATGTTATTAGTGTGTCGAATCGAGCTTTAAGCCCGATATCAACTTGTAATGAATTAGTTAAACACGAAATGTTCATTAGGTGTTCGTATTCGTGTAAATTTAGAAGGAAACTTGTGCTATAGAATCGTGACCAAAATAAGACTATATTGAAAAGTTTGTGGGAATATAAATCTTTATCATTATTATCGTCTTCTTCATCATTATAATCAATCCGTAGTTATCCCGTTTCTGGCTAAGAGTGTTATCTCGTTACAAGAGAGGTTAGTACCAGGTACTCCACGAATTGGCTTGACACATCCTTGTGAAGATTGTAGAAAACTCCTTGATACGCATATTTCTTTTCTTATCTATACCTATCTAAACCTTAAATACAATCACACTTATAAGTAGTTAAACATTTAGAAACTGAATGATAAAGTGCACTAATTCAATGATAAAGTTCATTGTGTCGACTGTTGCAGAGACAAACTGAATATACACCATTAAAACATTACCACCGAAAACAAACATTTATTTGTCACATACAAGCTAGCCCAAGCTAGGAATGCTTAAGAAGGCTTGCCTAGTAAGCAAAGAAAAATAAATAGTAGTTACCTAGTAGTTTGAATGTCTCCCACATTGACGACTCGACTCCTTTCAATACTGCACGCACCTCTATTTTTATTTATTAATTATTACCACTTGTTTCGGTAAAGGAAAACATCGTGAGGAACCCTGTACACCTGAGAGTTCTCCGTAATGTTCTCGAAGGTATGTGAATTCTACAAACCCACTCTTAACCTTAACCCCTTATCAATGAGAAAAGATCCGAGCCCAGCAGTGGGTCAATCATAGGTTGTATTGATGAATCATATAATCAAGCTCAGATCATCAAACTACTTAAACAGTGATGGTTTAAAAAAGAAAAGTTCAATAAAATTACACTTGATATAATTAAAAACATTGATGAAAAAAAAAAAAACTTTTTATTCTACCTTACCTTTAGAACGTCGGTTTTGCGTTAGAAACGATTGAATGCACCTTATTTATACAAAACAAAGACGTGAAGAGCACTGAAATTTACACTTCATACGATTTTATTATCAAAAACACACGTTTACGAGCCCAATTTGCGCGTGTCCCAACAAGTCCGCCTCCCACGGCCGGCGGAAGAAAACTGCTTGTTACCTACCAGAAATGACAGAACACTGTTCTTAATTTAAATTTTCTAGTACAGCGCATGACTGAAAAGTGCACATCCAAACTCAAACCCTGTAACGTTTCTTTAAAAGTTCAATTTCCTATAAACCTAAAAGTAGAAGAGACGTTCTTAATCTAAAATGTTACCAATATCGGTTCTTCACTTTGGCAAATTCAGTATAGCCACAAGAATAATTAATGGTTTTTTTAATAATCTATTTATCGTTGAAAAAGATCTAATAGTACCTTAAAGACGAAGTCGAGTCTAGATCTGGCCTTTTATTTATTCGTAAAGCAAAATATGATCCAAAGCGAATTTTAATTTAACTTAAAACATAATTCAATATATATCATTATAATTGTATTCTACTCTGTAATGCCTTCCAAACATTGCCATACGTAATTGAATGAACTCGTAAAAATAAAATACAATAATGGCATATATGCACTGGATTTTACTTCAGGCCCCAGTTCCATGCCTGCCATCATTACACTTTTTTCAAAGGTTTTATTTAGCTTGCTGTGTCACTTTGTTTGTGTCAATCAAATGTTGGAAGCTTAGAACGACTTTTTTACGATTGACAAGACTCAGATTTGGTATACTTGCTTATCTTCAATGACAACGCAATAATGTACTCTGGAGCTGGTCTAATGAAGGAGTCGGAGGGTAAGGTGAGTAACTTATCAACTAAATAAGATAAATCCGTCGAGAGTGGGCTCATTTATTTTGTCTTGGCAAGCAAAAGCCCACCAAGTAAGGGTCAAGAAAAATATTAAAAAAACATTTTTAAAAACAAACTTTTATTTAAATGCTCTAAAAACAATTTAAATCGTCTATTTATTACATTACACATAATTACCTATGTAGATAAACAAAGACAGACTATAGGCATATTATGCAATAATATATTGTATAATCTTCGTAATAATTAATAATTTTCGCGTAAAACGTGTATGTTATTTAGAAGATTGTATGTTTGAACAGATGGATATACGTACGGAGATAAAGAAACGGAAACACATAAATTAAATGCATTCCTTTTTAGTTATCTGGCTACGAAATTATAAAGGTTTGCACACACACATACAGACCCACGCGGTAATATCAGTGTGTTCAGTCAATTTTGTTAAATGTTTTCAATTTATTTAATATTCTCGTGTTTCATGGAAACAAGACGGAACATTTTTTTAGATGACGTGAAGTGAATTTTATTTTAAAATTGAGTGAAAGAAGAAAAAAGAAAGATACTTTTCTTTCCAATTCACTGATTTCCGTTACATTTCACTGATGCGAAAAATCGAAGAGCTTTGATTTGTTCTTAGAAACAAAATACTTCCGTGTGTCTTACAATTTCTATACGATATTACCGACGTGGTCCTTAACAAAAAAAAAATGTCTCTAATTTGCAAATACATCATATAATCACCCACACATACCCATATAATCATATCCTGGGCTCTTACTCCGCCCACAATGAGGGACGTCAAGGCGATAGTCACCACGCTGGTCAAGTCCAGACTTCGGATACTTTTAACGATATTATGAACATTGCTCATATATCCAGGTCTTTATTCCTTACGACATTTTCCTTCACCGAAACAAGTGATAATAAAATTTTTTTTCATCATTTAAAAAGCTATAGATGCGTGCAGAATTCCAAGTTCGCCACAGTCAAACGCAATAAGGAACGTACATTTCGTGAGTACCCATATCATTTTAAAATGTATGCGATCCAAAATTAGCCAAGTTTACACACGCAAGTAAGTAACCGGTGCAAACGATTTTTGAATTCATTATCGATATTATAACCCAATTATTTAGCATATTACCTGGATCATGTAAGCATGTATGTAATATGTATGTAATAAACATATTGTTAATTTTTCGAGGTAGGGTTAAAAATAAATCATTGCGTACAAAATGTTATTTACTACATTGTATCTACCTGTATTACTAATATTATTACGCCGAATCTAATAGAGATTTATTTGTAATTTAAATAAAAAAAATATTTGAAAGTAAACTTTTAAAAAATATTTTGTTTCTAGGGGAACAACCAAATACCATACTAGAGATATATGTTTTGGAGTAGACAGAGTATGGAATAAATAAGATTCATTTAATTTTTTTAACTTTTACTTTTAAATAAAATGAAGAATATATTATTGGACATAAGCTACTTACTAAGGGCTTCCTCCATATTGAAAAAACACCGAAGTTTTGCACTTCTAGTCTGAAGATGTCTGCAATTCTAACGGTTCAATGAAAAGAACAGTCAAACTGTCTTCAATCTTGCCACGAAAAGTCTGAATTTTTCACAACGGTCTCTACACTACATATATAATTCAGTGGAAGACGAAAACCCGTAGCCATTTGTATCAAAAACAGCTGGAGTTTCTCTAGACAGACCTTGTTCTGAAGACCTTACTATCTTCATCAAGTTATTATTGAAACTGTTGGTTCAACATTAATCATTACGACCCGTAACTGTCATAATACTGACCTCGGGTCTCGTAACGCAATGCAAAGGGTTAATGCCCACCACGCTGGCCAAATGCAGGCTGTCAGACTACAAACACCTTTGAGAATAATGTTAAAAACTCTCGGGTACGCAGCTTTTCATCGCTATTTCCTTCACCGAAGCGGGTGATAATTAATTTGATTGATTTAAGAGAGACCGACATTTAACTCACTAGGTCACCACTGTGTTATCACTATTGACAATTATTTTCAGTATTCCTCGTACCAGTTCAGATTATGGGACTTGGTAAAATTGTTTGCATATGCTTATTTATGTAAGAAATTACTCATCGGACGTTATAAAGTGATAGTTCAGTTTCACTTGTCACACAAACTCAACCAATTCGAATAAATCGTATTTAACACGATTCGAATATAATTGTAACAAAAATAATGAACAAATTAAGAAATCATCGAATGAATTTATGAATAAGTTAATTAAAGTTTTTTTTTGGTAAGACTAATGAAGTGTTTAATAACCGAATACAAGCTAAAATTGATACAGACTAATATTGGTAGATAAACATATTGCGTTTATAGTTTAATGACCTTAAAGTCATCGTTTATCGTATTTAAAAACGAGCAGACGAGCCACGTGATGGTAAGAAGTTACCTTCGCCCATGGACATCATCATGGCCAAAGGTATCAATGAAGCGTTGTCGACCAGGAAATAAAAAGAAAGTAAGAAAGACATTAACGCGACGCAAACACCTCCTCAGCACATCCATTGAATCATATGACATTATAAAGTAAGTTTTATCTGATATGAGGATTTAATCGGTATTTAAAACAAAAATATATTTGTCAAGTTGTACCAAAAGATGTTATAAAGGGTAATGTGCTCGTATTGAGGTATGATGGTGGTCACTATATAAAATATTTGAAACGTTAACATTTTAAATTTACGGTTACTGATCAATGATGTCTATGGTCGTTCACAAAGGGTAAGTCGTAAACCCGCTTTAAAATTGGCTCACTGCCAAAGAAACATAATCTAACGGTCCTCCGCACCAGGAACGATATTGCCAGCGGTATTCATAGCCAGGACTGAACAATGGAGTGAGAACGCGGTGATCTCTCAACCACGTCAGAATCCTCTCGACGTTGCCTCGTCGATCAGCTTGATGTATCACGTGCAGGACAGTTGCCGTGCAATCAGGGATCGACGGATCTATCCCGCATAGGTTCAGCTTCAAACCCTTGTTTATGCAAGCTAAAGTTATTTATATAAGCTCAATTTATATAAAGTGTGTATAAAAACGATCCGTCAAGTATTACGCTACATATATAGATTGTGTATTGACAATTTTTGTATCACTTGTATAGCTTGAACCGGCATCCTCTCCTGCGCGGGAAACCGATTTCCTCTAAATTCCGCTTTTCAATGACTGCGACAACTGATTGTAAGAGTCAACAGTAGGGTTGGCAGATAAAAGTAATTTTTTCAACAAAGACCAACCAAATGAATTTCGTCAAACGTTGACTGCAAAAGATAATACAGACTAGGAGCCACTTCTCGCAACTAAAGCCTTGTTTCGAAGCGGAATGGTAAAGAGAATACTCTGAATCCGTTTTTTCTCGTTATTTGTTGAAGAAATAGATATATGCAAATTCTGAAACCTATTTCTCTCAATTATTTTGATCGTGATAAACATTTATTGAACATTAAACATACTAAAGATGTAAAGGATATTAAAAATGTCATATATATATATATGATACGTTATAAATATTAAAAAAATATTAGAATAAAAAATAGTTAAATTATAATCAACATAACATACAACATACAAACATACTCAGCAATATTTGTTCTATCTTTATCGTATATGCGTATGGTGCAAAAATATCACAATAGAGCTAAAACTTTTGATGTTCTAGCTTAAATGGCGCTAATGCCGGACGCCACATAAAAGCATTTTTATTTAACCTGTCCGTGAGCGCGATTTTACATTAAAATTAATGAAAAAATGGAAAAACCGTGACTTCTACAATTGACAGCCCTAGTGCTAAAGAACAAGACAATCCACTTCCCGGAATTATGGCGACATCATAGAACGCCCGCTTTTAGAAATACAAACAAATATATTTTGTACTAATAATAACGTATATTATTTACTTGGAGTTCAACGAGCTCATCTTTGAGTCAAA
>DWPT01004190.1:0-13524 GCA_018251895.1 Agathymus mariae mariae
TCGCTTAGTTTGTGAAACCCGGAGCTAATTTCAAGGTCACAGTCCGTCTCTTTTCAACCTATAGCCCTGTCTCATTCGCATATTCTTATTTACTCTTTCTTATAAATCTGTCTTGCTTAGACGCTATTTACACGTGTGTGTAATTAACAAATATTGTGCAATACTTAAACTTATACGTATAGTTAGGTGTATTTTACATATTTTATATAGTTAACTTAATCTATGTCTTCGGCGTCCGCAACAATTATTATTAACTTCTTGTTATTTTTAAATCGATGGATTTAGTTCTAAAAGAAACTTTCCTATTGTATTGCAAACTTGGATCGAAGTGCTAAGTTCGAGTTAATTATTCGTTCTATACTTATATGTGTAATCGATTAATATTCCTTTGCATGTTTATATTCTTAATACGTAGTTGTCTCTGCTTCTTTAGTAACTATATGTTATTTGATACGTAATGACAGGCTAAGGATAATTAATTATCGTAATGATGTTGTATCTCGTTGCGTAACATTGAATTGGTTCTTGTGTCGGGCGAAACATAAAGATAAGTAACAGCGAAAGGGTTATCATAATACAACACGCCTCTGTGCACGACTATTATCCTACTGTAGATACATTTCGATCCTTGACGTGAGGTATTGCTACATTCTAATAAAAAACTTTTTCTATGATACTCTTACTCTATCTATACCAAATCTTTCACTGGCATGGCTGTCCGCGTCTGGAGCTCTACCTACCCGTTTTAAGGTAGCAGTCGCTAGATTCCTTCAAGGAACAAGTGAAAAACAGTTACTTATCGACTTGAAATATCTACATATAACAAAATAGTATATATTTTTACCCGATTAAGGCAAAGTAAAAGGAGGATTATGTTTTTAAATTATTTTTTTATACTTTATATTTTAGTCTCCTCACGGTATGTAACTCATTTTCTATATTTGTTTGGTTGTACGTCTTTACTTGCTGCTAACATGTATAGTTATAAATATAGATATCGTTTGATAATTGTAAACTCCCACTGCTTTCTCCCTTGCCGTATATCAGAACATAATATACTACAAATTAGCAAAAAACGTGACTGACCACAGCAGTAAGAAATATTCGAACAAATACTTTCCTTTTTAACCAACTTCAACGAAGGAGAAGGTTCTGAATTCATTTGGTTTTTTTAATGTTAATTCCCTCAAAGCTCCGTCATTTATTAAGCAATTTGGAAAATTCCATTTTCGTTTAGGAGAATACTTCCAGTTTGATCTCATTTCAATTTGAAAAAAATACCTAGTATTCTTCAAATTGAAGTCGTATTTTTTAAATAATAAATCTCTAATAATATATCTCGAAAACCTTTGTATTTCTTTATATATCAAGAAGACAACATCTGAAACACTGAGAACAGTGAAAAATTAACTCATATAAAGAGGAGACGCCGTACTAAAATTGTATTCGCTCAACTGTTCTGCCTATTACGAAAACCCCTGTCACACCTTGCCGCCCCCTCGGCGCCTCACACCTGGTGAACACCCCTAATTTTCGGAACCCCTAAGGATTCCCTTAACCAACTGTCGCAGAAGACGGAAAGAGGGAAGGAATTATGTTGAAAGATGGTTCAATTTACTTACACTGAAGTTTCTATTGTCCATTCAATGTGTTCTGGTAACAATGAATTGCTAGAAGATTCGATAGTCGCTAGCACACATTAGTAAGTTTTTGCGTTTTTGTTTTAAACAATTACATTAATACACCAGTATGATTATGGCCATTTTGTTTCTTAGTTTCTACATCTATCAATTTTCGATTTACTATTCTGTTGTCTATACTCTCCGCTTTTTGGTCTTAGATGCCAATATAAACGTGCCGATATAATAAACGCCTTTATGAAACGGTAGTATAAACAAAGAATTACGTGTAGGTATAAATACGTTTGGTGAATAAATGACGACGCTTTAGGAGTACAACGCAATAGTATATATCCAGCCTGGCGAATAGTAGCTCCTGAATTTAACTCCGGCCGGGGCAGAAACATATTTGACGGATATGTATTCGTTGCCTAATTTTAGTTGTTTGTGGTCTCACAACTGTGCATATACATGCCGTATATATATAATATGGATAATTCAAAATGAAGGAATACGACAGTACAATTCTTCATATATTATTATCTCTTAATGACATTTTATACGTAACTCTTTTGTTTTTTTTTCTGTCACCTTCTTACAACATGTCTCTGTTAATACTGTACAATCGGTTTAAAAGAAACCTTACGAAGTATTTTAAAGGATTCCAACATTATCGTGTCAAGTATTATTATTCACTGTGCTGCATGGCGTGTGAATCGTTAACGATCGTTTTGTTTGTTCAAGTACTGCAATTATACCCAGAGACAACACAGAAATTAGTTCGAATGACATAGATATTTGGTTGGCAACAAAGTTAGTTGATACTACTTGATATTTCGCTAACAAGAGGATTATCCATTGTGGCGTGTAACTGAAAGAATAAGATGAAACGTACTTATGTTCTTACCCGTGAGGCCTTCCATCTATTCCTCGACATATGACATTTTATACCTAACTTTTTTGTTTTTTTTCCTGTTACCTCCTTACAACATGTTGCTGTTAATACTGTAAAATCGGTTTAAAACGTTTAATCGTTAATTACATTAATGATCAATCTTGAATAGTAATCTATTAATTTGAAGGTATACATGTCCTTGACATGCATAATGCCAAGAAAACTGCCTAAGCGTTCGCTATTTTCATCCAGATTAAAGAAATACCAAATTATTATATGTATATCACACATAAGACTGGCTGGGCTTAAGCTACAAACTGTAGGACACGGTTCTCCTATCATTCATAACGGGACCTAAACTCAACTACTTTGTTCCGACATGAATTTATGGCAATCCTACTGGCCAAGGTAATATCCCTTGACGGCTGCTATCTAACAATAACTAATAATAAAAGGTCTGTAGTTAAAGACCGCATCATTTAACTCCGTCCATCGCTTGGTATTAACAATGGACAATGGCTATGATTGCTTGGTACTTTAATCAAAAGATTTATTTATTTATTTTTTGCCAGGACATGCGTCAAGGAGCCGGAGTGCGTGGCCATAGGTAGCAGACTCCGATCTGCGATGGGGACGCGCCCACCAGCAGCCTTCTGGGCCCAGTTGTGGGCTACAGTAATACGGAACCTGCTGCTCAAGAAAAGGGACACTAGGAAAACCCTCGCTGTGAGTATTAGTATATCTGTCCATTGTTATAATCTCGGATAGACCACAGCTTTGAATTTAACGTAAGGCATTGAGATAAAGTAGAAAAGTTTAATGTGAGTTTAACAACGTTCTATTATCTATTACCGGAGAACTAAGCCATGTCGATTGTGACTCTGACTCAGTTGTTTCTCTATTCAGCTGCGTAATCAGAATCTGTAATTTGTATCTCTGTAACTGAATGTAAGTTCGGAGCTAGCGAGCTGCTTTTTAATAAGAATAAAGAGATAGTCAAAATGTGCAGTTTATACCTGTGATGAACATTTCCACAAGGGGTTGTAGATGAACCCGTTCGTCGATATGCCAAAAACAATATCTTCCTTGAGCTCTTTCTACATTGACCTGACATACATATCAAGTTTTTATATCGACACATCACACACACAATCATTTATGTTTGTTTCAACACACTGTATAATTTATCTTGAGGCATCATCACTTTGAGCAATTCTAGATTGCTCGAATGTCTTTAGTGAACTGATATCCGCTTTTCTTCACAGGAGGTGATAGTACCACTTTACTGCTTAGGCGTGCTGATTTTCATTAAGATGCTCATGCCGAATCCAAACTTTCCGGAGGTCAGGAAACCTGGTCGGCTGCTGAGAATACACCACGATGCGTTCTCAGATAATCATTCAGTGGCCGTCGTAGTGGATTGGACGAACGCGAATGGGACAGTGGTGAGCAACTTCTTTCTTCTACTTGATTAATAAATCCTTAGATAGAATAAAAATTACAGCTTTCTATAAAAATTACTACTTTACTATTGACAATTGAACTTCTGTTCATAATTTGGCTTAAAATCTAGTCTAATTACCATTGTTATCTATTACTCCTTCCAATTATCTCTCTTTTCTTCTCTGCGAAACCTGGGTCTTGATTTGATTCTGTTTATACGATAGACAGTTGTTTGTCCCTGAGGTCTTGAATACCTTGTTTGATGAATACCTTGATTACCTTTCAGACGTTAAGTTTTACCTTTTCATTTTAGCGTCTACGATAAAAGTAAATTAGGGTTGTAACTATAGCTCACTACCCCGAAATACTATAACGTAAATTGAGTTTTATGGATGAATTTGACTTCACACAACTAACACTTTTAATGCCGATCCCAAAACTTATTTGAATTGTCGTCTTCTAGCTTAATTCTTTTCGTTATTTTTCTGTCATGAATCGTCTGAAGCACTTTTTTATCTTAAGATTATCATAATCTTTTTCCGAGGTTTTACAAAGTTCAATATATTTACTATTTGTAACTGTTGATTTTATATTTGCGAATACAAAAAAGTGGTATTCCAGAGCTTCTTAGAAGACATGAACAAATTGCTAGAAGAATCTGGACAGCCGCCCATTAGATGGGTACGGTACAGCAACACCACAGAGCTGAATGACGCGTACCACGGCGACGCCAAGCGATTCCCTATAGCCGTCATATTCCACACCGATCCTCAGGCACCAGGGGAACCACTCAGGTATATTAACATTACTATCAAATATACTTCACATTTAATTATCATATAGGTCCCTACTTATAACAGGCTGTAAGATCCGGATAAGAAGATGTCACCTACCCTAATATGCTTTTACGCAGGTGTGAATGAGGGAGTGAGAGTGTGTGTAAATCCTATTTCCTCGTTGTCAGGTATACCATCAGAGCTAATCCATCCCGTGATGGTGGAACTCCGTCGACCAGGACGCTTTATACTTCGCCAGCGGAATGCCGGGAGCGTACCGGCTCTAAGGACTGGTCGAGAATAGGTCAGCTAGTTCCATTGTCTGAGATGCACAGGGAGGATACATGTCCAGTGTTGCAATACTACTACTCAGGATTCTTGGCGCTGCAAACCCTAATTGATTATGTTAAAATTAAAGTAAGTACGTAGAACACACACACACAACATACGCTAGGATTTTCTTCGAAATGTATTACACGATTATATAAAATCATTACACAATATATTTTATATAAAAATGTAGTTACGCAAAAGAGCAGATTACTATTCCTGCGACGTCGTATGACACTAAACTAAAATATAATTGAGAATATAGAATAGATAACTAACTTCCCAATAAATTATATCGGAAAGTTTGCTAATAGTGCTAATTGTACGTGAAAATTGAAGGTATTCTGCTTTAATATTTTCTGGTCTTCACAAGTTTGCCAAGCAGAATAAATATTTTTCCGTCATACAAATTGCCAGCCGCAACACAGTTTTTAAATCAGGACAAACCTTATAAATGTTGTCTCTTCTATTTTAGCTCGACACAGGTATTCCCTTTCATCCTCCAAGAGTAGACCTTCGGCAGTTTCCCAAGAAACAACACACTGGTGACTGGCTTGTAATTTTCCGGATTATCATGCCTATGTATATGGTGATGACATTGTCACAGTTCATCACTTACCTGCTGATGTTTGTTGTCAGCGAAAAGGAGAAGAAGATAAGAGAGGGAATGAGGATAATGGGGTTGAAGGATTCGGTTTACTGGTAAGAAGTTAAAACTTCGAAGTAATTCAAAGATAAAAATGTATCTCGGACTTATCAACACATTCTTACGGCGTGCCCTTGGGCTCATGTGCTGACAAACAAGATCTTACAACATTTTCGTCAGAAATTTAAACGTATTTATATCCACAAACCTATTGACAGTAGTATCTAATAGATTTTCTGTCTCATTTTGTTAATGTTTTTATTATATAACAGCTTCATATCTTTTAACACTGGAACCAAAATCTGATACTTGAAGACATCAAAAAGACTTTTGACGTCCCGTTGCACAGGACAAAAATTGAAACTTTGAGCCATGAGTTACATTTATTTATTCTGTTAAGTTTAAATCGCCTTTATTTATCGTTACAGGTGTTCTTGGTTTGTTATATACACTGTTTTCGTCACCATACTGTCCATAGTCAGTACGGTTCTTTTATTTACTTTAAAGGTAACTATAAAATACGCTTTTCTACTTTTTTCTACAATAATCATCATAATCCTTGTCACTAGGTCTTTGTACTATTCGATATGGGTACTACTTTTAATTAACATTGCTTATTCTGTCGAAAAAGAGCAATTTTGCGTAACATTCTGAAGGAAGTTTAGTGAATAAAACATATAAATGAAGTATTCCATTGATGTATACAGAGATAGCAATATTTGTATGGTCAAGATGTATATCGTGTGTTAAATATTGTCATTTCGAAACCTCTACGGGCAGAATTGGTTAAGGCGCTGTTATTTTGGAGGGGTCTATAATTCATTGCAATTAGCTTTAAGTAAAAACAATTGATATACCTATAGGTTGGTTTTGTTTAATGAAACAAGAACAAAATACTTGTGACCTATTTTCTTGTAAAGCTTTACTTTTATTTCCAGGTATTCCAACATTCATCGTACATTCTTATCTTCCTATTGATGCTTCTTTTCGGGTTCACGATAATAACTTTTGCCTTTATGCTCACACCCTTCTTCGATAAGGCACGGGTGAGTAGAAGAAGGATTTAAGTCCTTTACAAACCTTAAATCAAAACCTCAATTCAAATTAACATATTTTTTTCACAGACAGCTGGAATCTTGGGCAGTTTCGCCGTGAATCTGATGAGTGCGTTATACTTCATCCAGGTATTCGTTTCTAACGCGGACTCATTGTCCTTCTGGTTCGTCTCTCTCATCAGCTCCAGCTGTTACGCTCTGGCTATGGATAAGGTAATTTTATCATATCATTACTCTATGCAGTATAATGTAGGTACTCTACTGCAACTTGTTATACAACAAACTTAGAAGATTTTCGAGGAAATTACTTCATTAGCGAGGCTGAACTAATTAATTTTATGTTACATTTTGTTTCGAATACCAAACATTATTTAATGTTCGCCGCACCACAATAAAACAAGTAATTATTTACATAGATTATTAATAATATCTCACTCTCGGTCTCGCTTCGTATCCTTTCTTTTGTTCGTGCATGCAAATTGAGTAACGGCACCGGAAACAATTGCTATTCTTTTTTATCAGGTGTCAGGTATAATAATAAATGTTCGCTATACGTCCTTTACAATCTATATCTAAGTAGTAACCACATGGAAATCTGTGCAGTAGTTGTTGAGATTAACGAGTTCACATAACCAGATATGCATCGACTGTTTCATACTATCTAATGGTTATGTTAACCTATTTATATAGACAAATTTTCAATGGCACTCAACAGTAGTTTCTTAAATTATTTGATTGTTGTTACTTTTTTATTTATGGACGTATTTAAATGAAAAAAAAAACAACTTGAAATATTAACTGACTCTTACTATAATACATTAATAAAAACCATAACGTAAAATGTTTAAGCCGTTTCTGAGATTAGCGTGCACAAACACACAGACAAGTAGACATACATAATTTCTAAAAACTATTATTTTGCTTTCTATGTCGTTAACAAAACCACCTAATTTATCTTTTACATCCTTATCTCATATATTCTTCATGTACAGAAAGCGATCAACTTAAATTTAAATATAATACAAAATGAATTTTAATTTATACATTGCTTGTATTATTTATAACTTTTGTAATATATCTAAATTAGTCAATGGATCTGCGTTTTCACAGGCTTTGGTATTAGACATGGCAGGTGTGGGCGTCACGTGGGATAACCTGTGGAGCGGCCCGGGTATGCCATTCGGAGGCAGTCTTATAATGTTGGCGGTAGACACCGTCTTGTATGGACTGGCGGCGTACTGGCTGGATGCAGTCATACCAAGTGAGTAGGGTGCAGATGGCTCGAAAACAAAGCTGCGAACAAAAGTAGCCGTTGGGAGAGAAGTGCAACTCGCAACCAAAGAGAACCCTAGAGCTGAATCTAGTGTGTGAACGATTATATTTGTACTTATTAGTTATTAACTAAGAGACCGAATACAAATGATTATCTTAGAAGAAAAGTAACTTATTTATTTCAAATAAAGTTGTAGAGCTTAGTTTTGAGTGAGGTTTGAGTGTCTAAATCTATAGGTATAAACACTTTAAAAAACTTTGGGCATTACAAATAAATCAAATTGTCCTGAATCCTACCATTTGAGTAATAGGGTGCACAAATGGCGCTTAAAATTTGTAATATATTTGAATAAATTCCCAGGTGAGTATGGTATCAAGCAAAAGCCCTGGTTCTGCTTACTACCGTCTTTCTGGTTTGGTAACCGTCGCGGGCGGGTGTCCGCTGTCCATTTCCATTCCAATGGCGAAACAGGCCACAACAAGGACATTGAACCTGTACCCAGGTAATTGCAATAACTTCACTCTACTTACATCAAAAGTTACTGTGCATTTAAGTTCCTTAAAGTCATTCAAGATATCTTGAATTCTGTTATAATTTAATATCTTGTTTCCTTCTTCTTCGCTTTCAACAATGACAATAAAAACAATAAATTTCACTGATAAGGGAACTTCAAGAGAAGGAAGCCATCCGGATAGTCGGTCTTCAGAAAAGCTTCCGTCACTGTCGACGACCTGAAATAAAAGCCATTGACGGCATAGACCTAAGCATCTATGAAGGGCAAATAACAGCAGTTCTGGGCCACAACGGCGCCGGGAAGTCTACGTTATTCAACATACTTACAGGGCTAACCGCACCAACAGCTGGAACTGCGTATGTTTATGGACTGGATGTCAGGTAAATTCGATAAGATAAAAAAAATTGTCCTTCGAGCCGGTTTTCCGTAAATTTATTAACACTTCGAATATACTCGTATTACATTTACGCAGTCTTGCGGTATTTATTATATTTAATTATGGTATTTAATGATTGTCATTATCACCTATACCTGCAGAGATCCGAATGACATGCAAGAGATCAGACAGATGATCGGTGTATGCCCGCAGCAAGACGTGCTCTTCGATATGCTCTCCGTCAAGGAACATCTGCAGTTTTTTGCTGCTGTTAAGGTATGGTTTGCTTTTTATGTTGGTTATTCTGTAATTTAAAATGTCTTAACATTAAGTCTGATGTATTATTTTTTTATTCTTGAATCATTATTGACAAAATATAATGCTTTAAGTTTTTGTGTATTTCAAAACGTAGGCGTCCATTTTATTACAATTTTTTAGGGTATACCTGGTAAAAGAATACCGAGTGAAATCCAAAAATCAATGGCTGAAGTGGGGCTGTTAGATCAAGCGATGACGTACGCCAAACATCTCTCTGGTGGACAAAAACGGAAACTCAGCATCGCTATCGCTTTCATTGGAGATCCTAAGGTAAATTAGCTGAGACGTATTTATTAATATTAGGAATTTCTAAACCAATTATGCAAATAAAATACATTATTACATGCAAAATATAACATCATCATCGAATGCAATTTCAGATTTAACATTTTATTTGCTTGGCATGTTTTACAAACATTCCGGATTTCCACAGATTATAATCTTGGACGAGCCGACGGCAGGCGTGGACCCAGTCTCTCGGCGGCAGATGTGGCGCATCTTGCAACGAGCCAAGCGCGGCCGAGTTCTTCTCTTGACCACACACTTCATGGACGAGGCGGATATACTAGGAGATAGAAAAGCAGTCATCAGTAAAGGACGGGTAAGGTTAAAGTGGATTATGCATTCATTTATTATTATGGTGGTACAGCATATTTAAAACGCTGAAGGCACTAATAGCTAAGAAAGATCCCAGAATAACAATAATGTCTGAGAAGTGAATATCGAATCACAGGTCATAAATTTAACTATATTATCTCCTGCTTTCATCAGTTGCAGTAACTCATATTTTATTTGCAGGTGCGTTGTGCTGGCACATCGCTATTTTTGAAGAATAAATTTGGGATCGGTTATCATCTCACGCTGGTGTTAGACGGTGAGTTAGTCTTATATTGGATTCAACTTTTTAGTGTCCCATAGAAGAAATTATTTCCTCGCAATTAAGAAACTTTAAAGCGTACTCCGTCGCATTGAACCAGTACATATCAGTGGTGAGATTAGTGGTCAACCCAAATGTCGGAAGTTATTATGCCACCCAATGTTCTCCGACATGGCTTAACGGCTGGTATGTAAAGACTATTTGTTTTTTTTTTACATAGAATAAGTTAATGCTTGACAACAATCCCACCTGATGTTAAGTGGTGATGAAGTCCTAAGATGTTGAAAGCATTAACTTATAATAGCCTATTCACTCTCCTCTTGAAGACTCCCACATCGTAAGTAGTCGTATTACTGACAACTTACTACCAAATAACCTAGACCTGTTTGATTGACAAAAGAAATACAAGGATTTCCATGCAGGTGCCTGTCGAGAACACCAAATTACTCGCCTCGTCCGAGGCCACGTAGCTCGCGCGGAGAAGGCCCGACGTCACGGACGAGAATTGTCCTATATTCTGCCGCACTACGCTGTTCATCTCTTTCCGCCACTATTCCACGCGATCGAGAGCGAAATCCGTGATCGGACTAATCGACTGGGTAAGAGTTGTAAATAACGCAGCTTGCAGACCCATCCATGGCATCCGCACTGCAGATCACAAGCCTCTTTGTTATAAGGGAAACCTCGAACGTACATTTCTATGCTGATTAGTGCAAATGTGTCGAGAATTGGAAATCTTACTTTCTTAGTCCGGCCTATATTCGTCCATTCCAACCTAATTTGAATTCATTAATTGAACTAACTAACTTAACCGAATCATGTTTTCTGCGCATTACTACATCATTGTACACTTTTTATACTTTTTTTTTTTAATAAGGCAATACTGAAATTCTTAAGTCCATAGGAGTTTTTATAATTCTCTCCTTAGGTATAACAAGCTACGGCGTTTCAATGACGACCTTAGAGGAAGTGTTCTTGAGCTTAGAAGGCGAAAATGAAGAAGAAACAGAAGCAGTCGAGGGCGTGTCTTCTGTAAAGTTGGTCAGAGCCAGAGCGTTGTCAAGAAGTTTATCTTTGCAAAGCAAGACTTTGAGCTACCAGGTAGGTACATACTGCTTTGAACGTATAACATTAAGACAATGTCGACATGTCCTAAGAGATGTACGCTATTATTAAGCCAAAAGGCTCCCTTACTTCCATGAAAAGTTGAAATTTTCAAGACCACTAGACCAATTTAATTCCAACACATACAAAAAGTTAGCAGCTCATTGATAGATAACAATATTGTCCACAACCACTCAACTTATTCTTCTGAGCTTCTCTAGTCCGAATTGATTGAAAGGTTAGCAGCTCACTCAAATGTCCATGGCTTTTACGCTGCATATACGGCTTGGAAGACATGTGAAAAAAAAAACAAAAACCATTTATTTATCAGCAGCACCCGTCTTAAATTTACCAATAATTTATTGTCAACAAAGATCGTCAAGCTATATACTCTAAAATCTTGCTTATATTTGTACCTATTAACATAAAAAAAATTAAGACTTCCTCAGCGCATTTCATCAAGTGAGCTTCCAAATGACTTCTCCAGGAACTGAATGACAAGGATCAGCAAAAGGCGACCTCATTACCAACGCCGCCGGCCTCCCACGCATTACATTCCACCACACACGGTGTGGAACATGTTAAGGTGAGAATGGTGAGGCAATTAAGATTTACATTGCAGTTTTTGAGTGAAACGCTATTTAAATGCTCAGATTTAGAAAACATAGACTTTGATTTATAGTTGATAAAACACAATATTTTAGATCTCATCTTCAACTATTCATCAGTCATTAGTTTTTGTTTGATAGACTATATTGGTATAGGTGTTTATATTCCACTATGTTTTTTGTATATATTCCTTTCTTAATGAGATAATCCTTGTATATATTAAAAATTGCAGGTTATCGAACTGATAGTTTTTGTTTGTTCCCTTAGTATTCTCCATAACCTTCCAAGTGCGACTGTTTCCGTTAGTAAAGTATGTTGATGACGGTGAACACTGATGATGTTGTGACGTCTAACCATTTATGACAATATGTACTCATTATCATTATCACTTTAGTCCTGTCCCAGTACTAGCTCGGGCTGTACCAGGCTCGGGTGTCAGCGTAAGAGAGTTTAAGGGTATACTCCATCACGTTAACTAAGTGTAAATTTATGTAAGTGTAAGTGTAATATTATAGCTATGTTATTTTGCTTAAAGCAGCGTCAGTACCATTTATTACAGTAGCATAAATATTTTTGTTTCCTTCCCAAAATAAGCTTAATCAAAATTAAGCATAATTTGTCCACAGCCATGCATAAAACTCGATGATACTATCGCTACGTGATAGGAAAATTCCTTAAAAAATTTATTCCTTAAAATAGTATTTCTACCATATGTACGCTGTCCTGGAGAAGGAGACAGTCCAAGAACCTTCTTATAAATCACTTTGTTAACTCCACCGTCCCCTTCCTCAGGTGGCCCCTGAGCCGATATCAGTAGGGGAGCTTAGCGAGATGGTGAAGACCAAGCAGTCGTGCTGGCGGACGTTCTGCGCGCTGGTCTACATCCGCACAGTTAGGATGATTCGTGATCCATACAAGCTGTATGTCATGATATTTTTACCAATCAGTAAGTATATTTGAGTTACACTAGTTTTATTTTGGATTTTCCAAGTAATGCAAAAAGTCGACCCATTGTCAACATTTCTTTGCAGTTGTGTATTTCGTAATGTTCAGTGGTTTCCAAGCAAGAGTCAAAAGGTAATGGAGTTCAAAAACCAAAATTTCTTTTACTGGTTTGCAATCAATACCTAAAACTTCTTTTGCAGTATCCTGCGCCCTCGGCCTCTACATAAAATCACGACAGATCGTGTTTTTTCGAATGCAACCACTCAGATTGGACCCCAATGCGTATGCGAACAAGACTCCAATCGCCTTACACAGCGATTTGGGCGATTTTAAGGAGCTGACGGATTTGCAAAACTCGCTAGAGAGCCTCGGAGCATACCCCAGCCAGGATTTCGATGGAAACTTCTCGAGTCTTCTGGACATGGAAAGTTTTGGAGCGTTCACGTTAAAGGACAGATCTTACAACAAAATCATGGCCTATTACAACACTACGTATACGCACAGTCTACCGATCATTATAAATTTATTGGACAACAGTATATACAGGTAGGGCAACAAAGAACCTGAACATATCATGCAGACTTCAATTTTTTTCGACCTTCAAAAACGTAGTTATTGTATCAGATATATATACGGTGCTTATTTTTTAAACTAGTTAAAAACACTGTTTAACGATGACTTCTCAGGGATATTATTGGCAATTAACAGAGTTCGAAACACGATTTAGATGGTAAACGTTATAAT
>DWPT01004191.1:0-13523 GCA_018251895.1 Agathymus mariae mariae
CTGTTTTTGAAGTACAAATCTTACCATGATTCGCTAAGTAGTTTTTATTGTGTTTTTCTGATTTGACATAATAGAGGCCATCTGTATCTTTAAATGCTGCCAGAGTTATTCCATTTTTTGGGATTCTTGATAGTCGCCTTATTTCTGGTGAATAAAACAGAACATCCAGCGTCTCTTATCTTACTCACGGACATCAAGTTTGTGGAAAGATTTGGTACGTATAGCGTGTCATGTAAATGTGTCAATGCTATTAGTTGCCTTTTCGTTTACATAATTTACAACAGGCGTACAATACTTCTTCTTGAAACGAGGATTCAGGTTCGTCGTTATCGATTACATTTTCACTGTGACGTGTTTCAGATTCTTACTGAAAAATCAGTCGTCACACCGGCCGCGGCACATGCTTTGTTTAAGTTCAGAGGGAGCAATCATAAGAATTATCTCTGATCTAGCTTGTTTATTGCCTTCTAGCTCTGCTGCATCTGAATTATCGTTCACTGGTGTCTCAATGTATTTTCATAACTTATTCCGTATTAGAGTAGCTTCAGCTTGTATAACCCATGTATCGTAATTTTCTCGTATGAGAGCGTCTATACTTGCGGAAGACATTTTTAAATTAATTATAATATACAATGGGGTATTTACCGTCGTAACTTTATAAACGCTCTGCTACCATGTTAAGAATTTGTAATCAATTATTATCTTAGTTACACGATAAATAAAACTGCAGCTTATAAATTGTTTTAGTAATATATATGTAACAACTCTTATATGAAAAAATACATTTCTTTTTTATAAATCACAATCTATTATTGACAATCATTTTTCTTCTTTGTTTTTTGTAACATAACATTTTTCTACAAATTTGTTTTGTGCCAGTGCTTTACAGATTTAAGTGACGTCATAGTTACATTTAGCAACAGAAAAAAATATTTAAGCAACTCTCCAATACATTTTCAAAGTAAGCTTAAACAAAACTTCTTTTACCCGTCGATATGTATCTTAGATCTTTTAACTGGTTTAAATATCTTTGATTACTATTCACGAGTAGTATAGGTTTATTTTCTTATACTGACAGGAAATACAGTAATTTCAATAAAGTATAAAATAAATAGCAATGAAATTCTGGAGGCAAACATTTTTGAATATTTGAAACAAAGTTGATGTAATTTAATACATATTTGTAACATAATTTTATAATAAACACGTTAAAAATGCTGGTACAAATAATATAAACACGCATAACCATGAGATCGATTATATCTTTGTTCATGTATTTCTAGCTTTACTCGCACAAAGTCAGTAAGTCGATATTGCATGGTCCACAAACAATTATAGTAATCTGTGCACAATACCAATGGCGTACTTCGGACTGGCAACATTGACCAACACTTCAAATTCATTTCATTTTATAACCTCTTAAAATAAATTTTGTGATTCAAATAAGGATTTAAAACATTTTAGCAAGTTTTTTTTAATTATTATCAACCCTGTAAGACATGCGAACGACCAAGTAGTTTAGACCTTTTTTTTGTGTTTTATTAATAATTACTACACGTTAATAGTATACTTGGATAATAATGCCGGTCGATGTTCAAGGTACATTTGTATCTCAAAAAATTAACAAGATACGATGGATCCCGGAAGAGTATATGGATACGAAGCACTTTTTCACTGGCAGTTGGGACGATGATGATAATTCAGTAAAAGTATGGACTCTTGAGAGTCTTCATGAAGAGGAAGACGTACAATATCCACGTCAATTATCAGAATACAAAGTAGACGGCGATGTGACTGAAATCAAGTTTACCGAGAAGAACAAGATCGCCGTTTCGTCTTCTGACGGAAATGTTAGACTGTTGGAAGTGAGTGCCTATGACAGACAAGCTCCACTTCGAGAAATATTCACTTGGCAAAAACTTCACAACTTCGGGTAGGTTTAGGCATTTGATTATTTCTCCACGACTTTCCATTACGCGCCCATGCCCAATTTTCCCTTTATATAACAAAACTTGTATTAAATAAAAGACATTTGTTCAAATTACAACATGCATTCATTCACATATATGTACATTATCGAATATTTATTATTTACGCACAATATTTTGATCTTAAAGAAAATAATTGTTTGTTTGTAGAGTACAACAATGTTCCTGTACATCACTCGATACAATGGATAGTGATGTAGCTAGTGTCGGTGAAGACGGCAACATCAACATACTGAATGGGCGACGCGGGGACATCACACGGACTATTGCAGGTGCTGACAGTTGTTCCTTGCACTCATTGTGTTTCATCAAGCTTAATGAGGTATGTAAATCACTAGCTGTGAGAGTTACGTGAAATGAAAAAATATTTATTCAAACAATAACAAACTTATAAGTTGGATTTTAAGAAATATTCTGAAACTGTCAGATACAGAGAAACTGTCTTAAAAATTATGAAGTCTTTTTTTTATAAAACTGGTTTTAGAGTAAAGTGTGAATTACCCACAAGAATGTATAAAATTGTTAATTTCAGAAGAATAATAGGTTTAGTAGAATCTTTTAAAGGATTACCCAAAAAATTTTCATACATTTAGTAAATAATCTGGTAACATAATAAAAGTAAGATTAATGAAATATTTAATTGACTACTATGTTGCTGTATATATCTAATTGTTTCTAACAGTTTTATTAATGAAGAAAAAGAGGTAAACATTATGTGAATAGATAGTAAATGGAGTCTGTAAGTGCTATCAACATTTATAAATGATATTCACTGTCATATTCTGTGTATATGGTGACCATTGTATAAGATCACATGTGCCTAAAATCTTAATACAGCAATGCTAATAAACTGATTTACGACTGCTCTTGTTCTCTTATAAAAGCCAGCTTCTTATATCAGTTTATTAATACCTTTCAAATGTCTTACAATTAGGTTCATCTTCGCGATGAATATTGTGTTCCCAATACCACTTTAATGCTAATGTAAGGTTGCACTCACTTGTTTTAGATAATAACGGGTAATCTCCGGGGGCACATGAAAATTTGGGACATTAGGTCTTCAAACAACAAGCCGTCTGCATCCTTCCTTTTGGCCGGGGATGAGCTAGCTGCAACGTGTATAGTTCACCATCCGACACAACCTCACTTGGTGCTAGCTGGCAGTGAATCGGGATCGTTGGCGATGTGGGATCTGCGAATGAACCAGTTTCCTACTTCTTTGCTGAACGCTCATGCAGGCGGTGTAACAGAAATGCACTTCCATCCAGAAAATCCAAACAAGCTGTTAACCTGTTCCTTCTCTGGAGAGGTCTGGGATTGGAACATGGACTCGTTGACCAAGAAAGGCTCCGAGACGTGGATGCCGTTGGAAGATAAAAATACAATGGCCGTAAACTCGTTAATGCCGGCATTGCACAAGGCAATAAATACAATTAATTGCGATAAAGGCAGAGTTCTGTGTGGTGCTGACAATGAAGCTGTTTATTTGATCAGCAATCTCAAATATTAATTGGTGTTTTCTTGTTTGGGATACAAAAAACAACTGTGATGGAGTTATAACCTCCCGTGGACGTCCCCTTCGTGTATTGTAATGTTAGAAGAGAACAAACATTATCAATTGGAAGTATTGTGCAAGTAATATTACACACAAATTGTCTGAGTAAAAACCTTACTAGTAGTGATGTGAGTGGATTATGAAGATAATATAATGCTATTGTCGCCATAAGTGTTACTTACATCGAGTGTAAGGTGGCCCACAGAATGATCTTGTATTGATTTTTAAATGCACGGTATGATGTCTCCAAGGTACTAAATAAAAATAGCATTTAAATAATATACATTTATTATTAATTGTGGAAGTAAATACACTTACGGAGTAACGTTATACATTATTTTATCAATAATACACCAAGTCAGTCTTTGCTTGCCCTAGTCGATTGGTAAGACAATAAGATTTTTATAAAAAGTATTTACATATTAAATAAAATATTATGATCATGAGCTTAAAGTACAATATCCAAGCATCAAGTACACATCCCCAAGAAGTACTGTACAGGAATGGTCATCACGCTCAGAGTAGAGAAGAAAAGAAGTTCACGTCTTAGTGCTCATACAATCATCTCCTAGTTTGGACCGTTGTCATTTAAAAGTACATCAAATGAAGCTTGTATTTTCTCCGCTTTAGTGCATGTGGAACTATATTAAAAATAATTCAATAATTTGTTCTAATGATTCTCGAGCAACTAAACTATGTAATTTTAGTTTTCAACATCGGTTGATTCACTGAGTAAGGACGACGGACAGTTGTTTGTTGGGTCTGGGTCTGTGTACATGCTCAACATATGTGAGGCACCATTACTACTAACAAAAGTACAATTTGTGCCAAACGGTAACTTAGCCGTATACCATCATACCCAATGGCACCGCACGCTGCTAATTGGAACAATTGATACAAATATTGGAACATTCAATCACGGTTCAGCTTCCACGTATACTGGAAAAGTATTATATCGAAATATCACTAATATTGTTCAATACAGATATAACATTATAAATATTTGGCATCTTATTCACATTTGTATACCACAGTAGATGCGTTAATCGACGCTAACGCACGGTATATCGATTAAAGTAAACTACGAACGGTCATTCGTGAATATCGTTCGGGAATAAAATAAACATAGCACAACGCGACTTGACCGGAGAACGCACTCGCACTCGCCACTTAACTAACTGTAACACTTCACGGAGCACTGCGCTGGGGCGCCGCCGGCCGGCGGGCGGGGCCCGGCGCGCGGCTCAGGAGTTGTGGTTCCGGCGGTGTTGCGGGAGCTTCCTCTGGGAGGCGGCGAGCAGCGACGGCGGGACCGTCCACAGGTGGTCGCACCAGCGCATCAGAGCCTCCGTCACGTGGCAGCTATTGGCGGCCGTGGCCAACTGCGTCTCCAGGCTGTCCGATGCCTTGATCAGGAGGCTGCAAAATGTAATCGTATAAATAAATTTAGTAGGAAAACTAAAGTAAAGGCCGCTCGATGTTTGTTGATGGGATGTTTGGCCCACAACTACCGGAATGCGGGACCTCGGCCCGGCGGCATTGTCCATGCCAGCTAACTGGTCACTAGCTTGTCCGAGTTCGTTGTCAGCCTGCGCGCGTGATCTACGTCCAAATTGTGGTCCTCAACAGAAAATATGGACGCAATATTATTTCCCTTTCGTCCGCACACGGCAGACTACAATCGTACATTTTTTCTCACTTGTTCTATACTCTGTTAGTGGAAATGTATGTATCCTCAGATGACGATAAAGCGAAGTAACTTGCAAAAAAGGCCTATTCACTGTCGTGTCGACACAAAGTCGTCCCAACTGTAACAGGAGCGCACGAACCGTTTCAATCGTTCGCGGTACGCGAGATAAACGTCTTAATACAAATGCAAAACGCGTCCTCCGTATCAGCGGGACAATGATAAATGGATGGATAGCAGGGAAAGGGGGCGGGGTTGGGGTGACGTCAGATCGTGCGATTCCTGTACACTTTCCAAAAGTATTCGATAGAACACCGAAGGTCTGGCTCGCGGCTCAGAAGGTTGACCACGACCAATTCCGGGTAACACCGACAAGCCTCCCCACTGAGTTCAATGTTAGCAGGAAGTACCGCTACGTCTTCGATAGGACGCCTCGGTTTCATGGAGCACCTGCGTTGCTTTTTTCAAACGCTGAACACCTCGACGACCAGATTCTACGATAACTGTAACTATCATCTTTGAGGTTGGTTGGTTGAGAGTTATGTCTGTGTGATAAATCTCACCCTGGCGGAAAGAGCGTGGGCGCGATGATCATGGCGACGTTGTGGCGCGACATCTTGTTGGTGTCGCAGTGCGCCACGACGGCGCGCACCAGCCGCAGCAGCTCGCGCAGCGTGGCGCGCTGCTCCGCCGGCAGCAGCAGCACCAGCAGGTTCAGCGCGCGCCCCTGCGCCGCGCCCGTCAGCGCTGTCGACACCGCGAGCCACAAACGATATACACAACTTGGTTTATTTTTATGACCTCTAGTTGATTTTAACACTTACAAGGGATCGGAGCTCGATAGCGCTCACGGCCTAGCCTCGTCGTATTAAATAGATAATGCGGAAACGATACAACGAACATTATACAATATTGTTATTTTCAAAAATGCGTCCTATTTTTAAATTTAGAATATTTCAAAAATTATCGAGCGACCTCCGTGTACTGACGAGATCCATAACTATTCCGCAAATATTAAACTACAGTTGTGAATCATATTTTGATCGCAATGCAACGTAAAATAACTACAGTCTACAGAACACGAACAATAATTGAACAGTAAAAATTAACGACTGCGTATACGCTTCGTATAAAAGATCCATCTAAATTAATAAAGTTCCAATGGTGTACGTTGGGCGCCGTACCGTATGTGTGGTAGAAGAGGCGCATGAGCTCCTGCGTGAGCGGCGGCTGCGGCAGCGCGCGCAGCAGCCGCTTGAAGACGGCGGCGAGGTCGTGCGACGCGGCGCGCCGCAACGCCGTCTGCACCGCGCCGCGGTCCGCGTACCACTGCCGCTCGATCAGCTGGCACAGCGCCTCGATCTGGTCGCACAGACACACACCCCACAACGCGATAAGATCGATGTGATCGGAGCACTCTCCGTCTATAACGTCAGAGGCTTCGTCGACGTCCGCCCGGCGGACGGTTAACAAGCACGTTAAAATGTTTTCCGACTCACTCTATGAGACTGATGGCCGCTAGTTAAGACAGTTGAAGTGTTTCAAAATAGCGTGTATTTTGTTCGCGTCTAAAACTCACAGTCCCACCTTGTGCTTATTGCCGGGCACCCGCAGCAGGCCCTCGTCGTTCGCGCGCGCCCTCAGCGCGGCGGCCAGCGCGCGCACGACGGCCGGCACCGAACTCCACGTCTCCTCCCACAGGAGCATGTCCTTGCGCAGTAGCGTCTCCAGCGACACGCCGAAAACCGAGCCCTCTGTCGACACACATACACATACATATATAGCATACTGCGCGACACGACCTCCCCGTTACGAGTTTGACTCCCCGGCTTCTCCACGCAACTCTCGCAGAATGTATGGGTGAACACGTGCGACACTACGACGTGGAGACGGAGGGGAGGGGCGATCGCTGGCCGCTGTACCAATGTCTCTAGTGAGGTGATCACGTATCACCCTGAACGTAATCGGTTTTTGATTGCGCTTTCTATATGAAATCTCGATCGTCCACAAGTACTCGGTGAGCCGCTGTTCGACGTTAGTAATACACATTTTCTTTATCATCTAGTGATAGATGTCAAACTGATCAATAGTGGAGAAGTGTGATTAATCTTCATATCGATATAAATGGACCATTTGCACCCCGAGAAGACGATAGCTTAACGTACCTACAATGGGGCGAGCGTCGCGGGGAGCTGTGGAGAGAACTTTCACAGACATTTGTGCCTCGACCACATTTAGCTTTACAGAATTGGCGAACATAATAATATAAACAAACTCTCCATCTCCGCTAACCCACCTTTATGGAAACTTCGAAAGCACTATAATTACTTATCTATAACATAATATGTTTGTGTACTGTCGATCTGTGTAAGTTCCCCACCTTCCTTCCGTTTCTTCTTGGGCGGTTTTCTCTTGTGGAACGGCAGCGAGTAGCGGTCGAAGAGCGCCGTGAGCTCCAGCCACAGCAGCGGCTGCAGCTTCTTCAGCTGCGGCTCGTGCACACTCTCGATGTCCGCCGAGCTCTCCTCCTCCGGCCATTCCTGCAAAGTTCACATCTGTTAAGATGCCCCACCCTCACATAAGGCTGAGCCATATTTTTACGGCCAAAAATAATCAGAAATGTCTCGGACCTAATTGTAACCGCGTGCATTGCTACATGCATACTATTTATTTCGATCATTACTCATTTCGATACACTTGAGAACGTTACAGAAATCCCCATCAGTATACTCCTATCAAATGTACGGTGCTAATTACGTAAATTTTAATAATCGTTCAGACGTTCACGCTTGAACGTTGTGTGAGCCCGGTGGGCGTGGTACAATACCGTAATTACCTCTTCGTTGTCGATCATCTGCCTGTCGAGATTGAACTTGTGCTCGAAGCTGAGCGGCTGCTGGCCGGCCGCCGCGCTCTTGGCGCGCGACACGGACGCGTGCGTGTTGCTGTAACGACGCCCGACGTTATGTATATTGGACCGCATTCCAACTATTGGTGACACTCATCGAGTTTCTTAGATTAAAACACTTTTTAATCCCTACAATGTTTAATTATTTAAAGGGAATAACGAGAAAATATTGTGAACGTCTTTAATGTTTTATTTCACATTAACAAAAGTATGTGATGACAAGTTGAAACTTAAAGTAAACTTAAGAAGAAGAAGAAGAACACATGAATTCAGTTCAACGACTGATGGACCTAGCCGGTGGACGGCGTGAGGTGCGGACGGTACTCACACGAAGGGGTCGTTGTCCTTGAGGATGGAGCCGTTGATGCGCTCCCGGCCGATGCGCGGGCCCTGCACCGTGCCGTACCGCTGGTACCCGAGCAGCTCGATCCCTTCTGCGAGCGCAACATACACATGCATCACGTTCGGCTGCCAGTACCGAAGGTCTCGTGGCCTCATGGAAAGCAGTGGAACTTTTAAGGTGAACATTTAAATTGGTGTCTCTAAGAAAATAGTAAAAATTTATTTTACATACGGTACGTCATCGTCTCGCATCACTGACGTGTCAGTCATCGATCGGTAACTGATATAGAATCAAAAAACAATGGCGGGACCGATGTCTCTCACCAGTGTTGGAAGCGATGTCGGCCCAATGCAAGTCGTTGGGTTTGAACAGCTCGTGCACGGGCCGCTGCGGAGAGTGCGGCGTCGGCGGCGTGTGCGGCGACGGAGGCGACTGACGCGTTCGGCGGCCGCTCGGCGCAGACGGCGTACGGGCGAGGGGCGCGTGCGCACCCACCGGCGGAATCGCATCGCTGGTACCGGCAAACATTGCTTTATTGATTTCATGTTACGGCTCTAGAAGACTGATTCGAACGCTTTGTATGTGCTGATTCATTTGTAGTGATGCATTCGGGTGAGCCGATGGAGGGTTCAAGTCTGTGCCGGCGACTCGAATAACGTTTGATCAGGTCACTTTTTTTATTATTTGCCATTAATAAAATTCTACTTCTATAAAATAAAGCATACTTACGCAAAGTCAGGTGGTGTGACCGTGTCCGCCCACTCAGTAGGCGGGCTGCCGGAGCCGCCGCTAGGCACGGAATCCAACGAGTCGGGGGTCGCGCTGCGCGACCGCGGCTCGCTGCCACTGGAGTTCTGCAAGTCATTCCCCAGTTTAATATAAGAAAAATTAATAATAAAGTTCAAAACCATCTAAGCGCCAGAGGTCGCCTTAGCCAGGAATTGTAAACCCCTAAGCATACATTTCAATATTGTTTTGTTACACGTCAATTGGAACGACTGTAATGTAGTTTCATCGTAAGCTACATTCGGAAAACAGCTATATGTTGTTTCAATATCCTTTCAATGTTCTATTTAGCCACCTACAGTACTAATGTTGGCTGATATGACATTAACTTGAATATCGACCAAAGAGATCAGATAAAAAGAGACGACTTATCAGGTTTCGGTGCAGTCGAAAGTCGTTTAGAACGACGCGAATGGTCGCACGGGCTACGATACAACAATTTGGACACGTTAACATGACTCACTTACTATTTGGGATTTAAACTTCAGGCCAGATTTCCTCGCCAACTTTACGACACGAGTGAGTAACTCCAACATTTTTTAAATTCCCAGCGGCTCGTCCCACACCAATGACTAAACAGCTGCAGACACACAGGGCGCCACTACGCACGGAAGCAGATACCAGGTACGTGACGACACGACGAACACACCGTGGTGTTGTGCTACCGTCTGTCTGCGCGCTGTAATCGGACTGACTGATACACACTAATGAGAGTCTAGAATTGTTTTCTTTATGGGAAGTTAAAATAAAACTAGCTTCTTCCCTCGCAGGTTTGTCGCATCGTTTCCCACTCGATAATTACTGCAAATACCGTCCAGCCCTCATCTCGTTTTACAGCAGCGGCGACCTAGAACGCATCACAAACCAGTTTCTTGGGCACTCGACACTTGTGATAAGAGTCGTCAGTCGATAGGGAAAGTGTAAAATAATCTGTTAACATTTTCAACATAACATAACTCCCTTGAACTGAGCATCGTTGACCATTTATAGACAAGGTTAAAATGCATATAAACAATAAAATTGACAATACCAATATTATGGACGCCTGGTACGATTGTGAATTACATTTAAAAGTTTAATTTATATTATTAACATTTAATTATCTTTATATAGTCGTGGATTACATATTTTGCATGCTCTATTATTATGGGATAGAATAAATCGACGAAAAGTACTTTATCTTCCGGATAAACGCTAGTCCGTTTATTGGTAGATTAATTCAATGAAATGTCAACTACACTAGACTATATTGGCGTGAAAAGACCTTTATTTTGATGCAATAACGTAGGTATAACATAATATGATTGACACACGGACGAACAAGTTCGCCGTTTTGGTGCAACATGTAAACATAACCGGTTTATCGTGAACACGTTCTGTGTTGTACATTCCATACTCTTATCGGTTATCAACCACCGGAACTTGCACTGTCAATAGACACAAATAAAACAAAAAGTTATTCGTTTTATAATTAATGTAAAACCTAGAAATATTAAATAAAAATAAAACAATGACCAGGAGAATAACGAAGATATGGGCAAACATAGATCAGTAGAGGTCAAATACAGCTAAAATGGTTAAAATTGCATTTAGTTAAGTAACAAAAATAAATGCTTATTAAATTCTTAATTGAACCGTACAAGTAACCGATTTATCCACATAACTTATGAGTGTGATCAAGCATCTGTAGTTCACGTTATCCCACAACGCTGACGTGACTCCATGTAATTCGCATCGACTGGACGATTATCATATCTAATGATAGGACGCGCGACGTACCGGAAGAGCCTATCCGGTGCCGGTAGTACCGTGGAGCCCTAGCCGGAGCCCAGTGTGTCAGCGTGCGAGCGGGCCGCAACCGGTCTCGACCGTGCCGCCACTAGTTCACTAGTTCCAAGCAGATGAACCTGCCATTCATGCCGTTTACTATCATGTTAGACTTTGGCATTCATTGCCACCAAACATCCGTCTATCAACGTCAATTTCATCATTCAAGAAAGGAGTAAGGGAATATTATTTCTCTCGAACGTAATTTTCTTTTATTCTTATTTTACTGATTTGTTTGTTTTATATTATTTTATTTAAGTCGCCATATATGTATTTGTATTGTATATATTTATATAACTTTAAAGATTTATAAGTATTTATACTATATTTTATATGTACCAAATATTATTGTAATATGCATTGTGCACTTCAATTTGGCTCTCTCCCATCAACTGTCCATTCCTAGGTCTGCTGCAAGAACAGAAGCAAGCTGCAAGAAGTGTACATACATTATTAAATAAATAAATACATTACATTAAGCGTATAAAAAAAATGATTTTTTTTTTATTTTATGAATTGAGATGTTCTATCCTTTAAGGAATTTCATGCCTACGTCTGATAGTGGTCTCACGTTGCTATTTTACTTTTTTATATTTGCAAGGTTAAGGAAATTAAAAATATATAGTTTTTTTAAGAACACTGCATTATATACAAGTTCCTTCGTGGCAGTAGTGCCCAATGCCGTCCCTACTCCTTTACTGTGTCAAAGCATCACTTTGCCCTTTGTGATTAAAACGTTTTGGAATTCGAGATATATCTCGAACGAATGTGGACCGGTAATTATCGATTACAGCGAGTACATCTAAGGCGGTGTTAAAACAGGTCATGTTATTCGATGTTGGTTATAGATTTCCACTTTATCACGAACTTCATATGTACGAACTGACATTTCAGACTAAAATTAAGATTTCGTTTCGAGCCTTGATAGAGTTACGCACGACCGCCTGCGCCCATTATGAGCTGCACGCGCACGCCGCACCGCCTCCACAGACCGCATCTGACATAGAAATACCCCACGGCATTAACTATATAAAAAAATCAGTTAAAACACACCATGTCATGTATATTTTTTAATACGAACCTAGATAAAAAAAACAATGTCACCAGTCATAAGCTTAGATCTGGCAACTAAACGCTTTCAGGATATCTGAGGATATCCTTAATCAGTTGATTCTTTTTGCTGTAATCCACTTACAATATGTCCTGGAGTACGGGCCGGCCGGCCGCTCGTACCGACTAGTACGACGATAAATAATTCCGATCGCTGGCGCTGTAATAAAATTGTTATTCCGCAGCGGCGTGTACGAGACACGTGGTTCCTCGTAAATACATGATTTGATTTAAACGTTAACCAATATTCTCGGAACTACCGCTCGGATGCCATTCACCTTTCATGGCATGGATCAAGACAAAGGGGATACTGTAAGGGAAAACTAAATAAATTCATAATATAGCAATCGACTAACTAGGAAATTACAGCATGTGTTTAAAAGTGCAATTTGAAAATACGTTATTTAAGAAAATACGTCATTACTTCATAATATCGATGCGCTGGCGTTCTTACTTTAAATGTGTGACATGGAATTAAAATATAACACTAAAATGTATCGTGTGAGTAAACGTGGCGACTAGGCATCTTCGAGTAACATTGATGAAGACATACGTAACAAACCCGAAATGTGAAGTCGTTACGCCGCCCTGCGACCTTCGACAAGATTTACCGACTGCTATACGTCATGACAACGACCAGAATCGATGACTAGGCATGCTCTTCAAAGCACACAGACTCGCTCGAAATGTTTGCCACCAGCGGTCACCCACTATGTCATTTATTTCGTATAAATGCGAAGTTAACACATAATTAACATAACAAACACTTCAACAATCAGTAGATGATTATAAAAAATAATACATGTATTTAATAAACAGATATAGTTAATAGTCGCGACTGCGGCGGAAACCGCTCATTAAGCACCATCCAATGTACCGAGTGCCGGGGCGAGTTCACGGCGCTCACGCACACAACTCATACACACACACACACACATAAATATTGTAATAACATATAATACAAGGATATATAATTCCAAAGATAAAAACTCTACTTTTAGTTTGTAAATATCTATACAGGGTGTCCGTAAGTAGTGGACCAGCGGGATGTGGGTGATAGAGGGGATCTCTGTCGATATGAATAACAAATGAATTCAATAAATGGCGGATCATTTTGTAAACGGGGATTTGCCATCAAATTGAACCTTTTTTCAGATGGGGATTGTGCGACAGCACAATTTGACAAAATTGAAACTTTTTTCAGTGTTGACAATAATTGAAACTTTTTTCAGTGTTGACAGTAATTGAAACTTTTTTCAGTGTTGACAGTAAAAGCATGTTGTTATGTCATTCATGCTGTCATTTCATTTTGGACGTGC